>JAGKTI010000829.1:90698-110764 GCA_018397915.1 Birgus latro | reverse complement strand
AAACCACTGCTAACTGCACTTCAGAAGAAAAAGAGAGTAAATTTTTGTAAGAAATATCTTGCCTGGAGTGAGGAGCAGTGGAAAACTGTGCTTTGGAGTGATGAGTCAACATTTACTGTCACTGGTACCCCTTCATCACGAGTGTACCGCAAACCAGGCAGTGACCCCCTGGAACCTAAGTACACTTCCAAGTTTGTTAAATACCCAGCCTCACTCATGGCTTAGGGCTGCTTTACATATTATGGCGTTGGTAGGTTGGTAATTCTACCTGCAAATGAAAAAGTGAACCAGAACAATTATTTAGAGCTCTTATGTGATGTTTTAAGTGACTCTTTTCATAAAACCAAGGCAAGAGCATTTATGCAAGATTCTGCCCCTCCACATGTTGCAAAGTCAGTGAAACAGTGGCTAACAGACTCTGAGGTTCCCTTTATTCGAGACTGGCCCGGAAACAGCCCAGATATCAATCCCATTGAGAATTTATGGGTGCACATGAAGCGGCAGCTGCGTAGTATGGACACATCATCTTTGCCTGAACTTGAGGCTGCAGCTATGGAGCAGTTTTAGTCCATCTGTTCTGCAAAACTACGCCATCAGTCTCCCGAGACGCCTTATGAAGATAATAAAGGTGAAGGGGAATGCCAGTAAATACTAAATTCAATGGTGAGTGTTAATTCATTTGTTTCTCCTTGCTAACCACAAGAATGTTTTCTTTTTTTAAGATGGCATCAACACTTTCCGCGCCTACTGTATATATATATATATATATGGCCATAAATGATGGTCTAGGAAGAAAAATGGATGCAAACTACAGTACTCCGAAAATCGGAAGTTATTTTGGATAGAGGTACGGAAATGTAGAAGTGAAAGCGGAAAGAAATGTGAAAATGTGATGGTGTGAAGGATGTAAGTGGTAGATTATTAACTCATGGGGATGAAGTAAGGACCTAATGGAAAGAATATTTTGAAAGCCAGATGAATGGGAATAGAGAGAGCAGAGTGGCTATAAACACGATTGGTTTGGGGGGTGTTAAGAGAAGAATTGCAGTGCCAGGAGACGTGACACTCGTACAGGTGAAGAGTGCTGTGAAGCGGCTATAAAATGGGAAAGCAGCTTGGGTTGATAAGGTGTATGAAGAGATGATTAAGTGTAGTGGTGAGAGTGGAATGAACTGCTTGTTGGAGATATGTAGGAAAGCATGGATAAGTGAATCACTGCCAACAGAGTGGAAAAAGGATGTGATTGTACCCCTGTACAAAAATAAAAGGTGAGCAAAGTGAGTGTAAGAATTATCGTGGCATAAGTTTACTGAGTGTGGTAGGGAAGGTATATGGAGGAATTATTATAGAGAAAGTAAGAGAGATATCAGAAGTCCTAGTGAGTGATGAACAGGATGGCTTTAGGAGTGGCAGAGGATGTGTGGATCAGATATTTGCAGTGAGACAGATAGCAGAGAAGGCTTATGAGAAGGACCATAAGGTGTTTATGGCATCCATGGATCTGGAAAAAGCATACGACAAAGTGGACAGAGAAGGATTGTGGAAAGTTTTGCGCATGTATGGTGTAGGTGGTAGGCTGCTAGGTTCCATCAAGAGTTTTTATGATGGTAGTGAAGCATGTGTAAGGGTTAATGGGCATCTAAGTGAATGGTTCATGATCAATGTGGGTGTATGACAATGTTGTGTGATGTTCCCATGATTGTTCAGTATATATATTCGGTGATGAGAGAAGTAAAGACACGAGCAATGGAGAGGGGGATGGCGTTGGTAATGAATGGTGATGGATGGATTACAGTAATCTCTCCAATATCCGATGTAATACAGCCAAGGGTATGTCCGGAGACTGGGTCTGTCCGGTTACTGGGCCCCTGCCTCCAGGACTGGTACTTGTGGACTCTAACCCAGCCTAACTCAGAAAACCATCTACGTAGCTCCCTACTGGACATGCATAGCACCTGTTTAAGACCCTGTTCTAACAAATAAGGGATAGAAAGCATGAAATAAATGAAAAGGAAGCAGAGAATGAGGAATTAGAGGTGCGTATGGAAAATATTTAGCAGTTGACAGGGTAGTGTTACTCCCTACTAGACATGAACAGCACCTTTTTAAGGCCCTATTCACACAAACAAGGGACACAAAGTATGAAATAAATGAAATGGAACCTGAAAATGAGGAATTAGAGGTGAGTATGGATTTTTTTTTTTTTTTTTTTAATGCAAGGAAGAAGGAACTAAAGGCCAAGGGCCTGCATACTGTTCCTTCCAAGAAAAAACAAAAAACAGTACGAAAGAGCCAAATTCAAGATCCATTCATTTCGAGATGCCTGGACACACTGCATTTGAAAGACTGGAGATCATAGGAAGTAGGGAATACAGACAGAGGGAGACAGTTCCAGAGATGACCAGTTGCATAAATGAAGGACTGGGAGTAACGGTTAACTCTTGCATTAGAGAGTTGGACAGAAAAGGGATGAGAGTTTGTTGCTAGACGGGTACTATGTGCCCGTCGTAGATGTGGAGGGATGCAAGCAGACGTTTCTGAGAAACAGTGACCGTTGAAGTAGCGATAGAAGAGAGATAAAGATGCAACAGTGCGGTGAAGAGATAAAGGTTGAAGGGAATCAGTAAGAGGAGGAAAGTTAATGAGACAAAAAGCCTTTGACTCCACCCTATTCAGAAGAGTTGCATGTGGGGAGCCTCCCCACACATGAGAGTTGTACTGCATACTGGGGCAAATAAAACCCGTGTACAGGGTCAACAACTGTGCAGGGGGTAAAGAAAGTTTGGAGTCGGCTTAGCACACCTAATCTCTTGGAAGCGGATTTCACAAGAGATGAAATATGATTTTTCCAAGATAAATCCCGAGAGAATGAAACCCCAAGGATGTCCAAGGATGATGCAGGACTGAGCTGGACATCATTAAACATTAGTGGGTAATTCTGAGGAAGATTTTGTCGGGTTGATAAGTGTATAAAACTGAGTCTTTGATTCATTAAAAATAGCAAGATTATTTTTACCCCAATCAAAGGTACGAGCCAAGTCCGACATTAGGTGTGCCATAGCCTCATCCCTTGTCTGTTGAAGTAACTGCTGAGATGGACGTTGCGGGAACCGAATGGAAAGGTGAAGGGTGGAATCATCAGCATATGAGTGGATAGGGTTAGATGTACAGCTTAGAAGGTCATTGATGAATAAAAGGAAGAGAGATGGTGATAGGACAAAGCCCTGAGGAACACCACTGTTGATAGGTCTAGGAGAAGAACGATGGCCGTCTGCAACAGCGGCTATAGAACGACCAGAAAGGAAGCTAGAGATGAAGGCACAGATAGAAGGATAGAAACCATAAGAGGGCAGTTTGGAAATTAAAGATTTATGCCAGACTCGATCGAAAGCCTTTGAGATGTCAAGTGCAATGGTAAAGCTTTCACCAGAGTTCCAAAAGGAGGATGATCAGGAGTCTGAAAGGTAGGTGAGAAGATTGCCAGTGGAGTGTCCCTGACGGAACCCATACTGATGATCAGAAAGAAAGTTTTGTCATGCTTTAAGATTTTTCTGTTAAGAATTGAGTGTACTTACAACACTTCCATGGTGGTTGTTACAAAGATTACCCCACCTCTAAGGCTTCGATGGTGGTGAAAATGCCCTAATCCAGTGTTGTGCTGCAGTTAATCCTTACCACTGTGAATTATAACTGTTTAAACAAAAACAAGCACGAGCGCCAGCCATCCAGCCGATCGTTTACTCACGATGGTAGTTGAAAGGGAACTGGGGAGGGGAAGGGGAGTCAGGTGAGTGGGAGAAGCGCGCTTAAACACAGCTGTTTGGTGTCACGCGCCAAGCTCAACTGTACAGATAAAATAAATAAATGAATAAATGCATTTTGGGGGCCTTTTTGGGTTTCGAAGATCCGAGCCCAAGATGTCCGGACATTGGGATGTCCGGTTATTGGGCATTCGGATATTAGGGAAATTATTGTATCTCAGATTTGTTGTATGCTGATGATGCAGTGCTGCTTGCAAATACTGGACAAGAACTTGGTAGGCTAGTGTAGAGTTTTGCCGATGTCTGTGAGCATTGTGCCTTGAGAGTAAATGTAGAAAAGAGTAAAGTGATGGTTATTGAGAGAGATGGTGACTCCTAGTGTGATGTCACAGTGCATGGAGAGAGACTGGAAGTGGTGATAGAGTTCAGATAACTGGGTACAGTGATAGAAAAGAGAGGAAAATGTGCAAAAGAAGTGGAAAGTAGAGTAACAGAAGGAAGAAAAGTAGCTGGTGCAATGATGGCCTTGATAAGAAACAGGCTTGAGTGTTACAGCTGCATGAGGCTTACATGAAGGAGTGTTAGTGCCAGCTTTAATATGTGGATGTGAGACTATGGTGTGGCATGAAAATGAAAAGTCAAGGGTGAGAGCAGTGGAGATGAGTCTGCTGAGGAATGCATGTGGAGTACAGAGGGTGGATAGCATACAAAATAATGTGATTCATGAAAGATGTGGAGTGAGGAAGTCAGTGGAGACCAGAATCGAAGAGAGTGTACTGAGATGGTATGGTCATGTGGAGATAATTGATAATAACAGAGTAGTGATAAAAGTATATCTGAGCGAATTTGAAGGAGGGAGGAGGCGAGGTAGGCCGAGGAGGTGGAGCGATATGACGGATGAGTGTGTGAGGAAGAGAGGTTTGGAAGTCGGTGAGGCTAGGGTGCTGACAAGAGATCGAGCTGGCTGGATGAATGTTTTGAGAAGAAGTGCATGATCAGGGATTTGCCACTCCTTTTTAATGTGGCAGCGTCCTGATTGACTCTGTCGGATACGTTTATGTGAAGCTACAGGACGTAGTGAATGTTTTTGGTGTATCCGATAGAGCCAGGATTCTGGGGGCTTGAATGATGAGTGAATGGAAACGTGGTCCATTGGATTGGGCAAATTTGGGCTGTCTGGATGTTGCTACTCCTCATCCTGCCCTAGGGTGGGAAAGGAGGTCTGGATGATGATGATGATAATAATAATAATTTAAAAGTCTGACTGAAGGGGTTATAAACATCACTTTTGCAATATAGTATTGTTATTTAGTGGTTCTGCACTCTCCTGATGTTCTGTCTATCTATCTATTGCCAGACACCTTAATCCCAAAAGAGGTGGCCACAAACAAATCGCCTCCATGTTGCTGTGTTCCCTGTCATTTCACTGCTCTGCTCCCAGCTCACATCTCCCCTCTTTCATATACCTCTCCACTCCATCCCACCACTTCATCCTCGGCCTCCCCCTCCCTCTCTCCCCCTCCACCTCACTCACATACACTCTCCTCATCAGTCTCTCACTCTCCATCCCCTCCACATGTTAATTCTGTTAATTGTGAGTGGTCCTTTCTTCGTCTAGTGATACTCAGAATTGGAGAGAGAGAGGGGGGGGGAATTATTATGTTATAGAGTTTAAGTACTTCAGAACCTTGTATGTAATTTTAATTTTTATTTCTTATGCACAGTTCTTAAGATTTTTTAAAATGTTGATAATATAATAACAAGCTTGTGAAAAGTTGCACACTCTGCAGTTGTTTATTTTTTATTGCAAAGTTAATTAGAGCACTAATGATTCCCTAAACCCTTTGTTTTCCATCAGAATCGTGATCACCAGTAAGGATGAGATCAACCTCACACAGCTCAGACAGTTTTTCTTCTGCATGGATAGGCTAGCGGCAGAATTTCTGAAATTACCTATTTCATACCTCAGCATCATCACCCTCACCACACCCTGCATGTCACTCAGCGCTAATGGAAAGGTGAGACAACAAGATATCCCTCAGGTACATATTGTTTCCTTGAAAGATTGCATCTAATGTAGAAGTTTTCAGAGGTGAAGTCAGGAATCTGTGAGTGGGAATAGTTTGTGAATGATTGTGTGGTTTATTTCACAGGGCATACTGTTGGTTGTAGTTTTCTCACTCCCTTTATTTCTCTTTATTTGTTATTAGCCTCACACTATCCTTTGGTGGGAAGTATGATCAGAATGATGACTGTAATGAATGATTTTTCATCATAAGTCACATTCACATCATGATCATAATTATATTTATAACTTATCCCATTTTAATTACAGTGCTAATATTTCAGTAAACGGCACCAGTCACATCATGATCCTCAGCGTGAGGCCTCAATATCAGACCATGGCAATTATTTCCGGTTGATTTGATGATGATTTTGAAGCCTTTGTTGTCCATGCAGGTGTAAGCCATTTTTCTCTTATTCTAAATAAGCAATGTGTGATGATGATGATGATGATTATGATGTTTTATTATTATTAATATTGTTATTATTATTATTATTATTATTATTATTTCACTCTTCCTTCCTTCTTTCCTCTCTTCCTCTTCTGTCTTTCTTTCCTTCATTCTTTCCCCTCCTTCCTTCAATCTGTGGGTGACTCTACACTGAGTGACAAGCCAAATGGTTTCCTGCACACATAGACTCTATTTGCTATGCTGAATGGTAACCATATAAGCAAACTGTGGCATCTGGTGGTTTAGTGGGTAATTAAGGCGCTCCTGCCGGATGGAGCCTGTGTAGGTTTTTATTCAAGGAGTGGTTGGGCTTTATTGCTCTCATAATGCCACTCAGAGATGAGTGAGGCTGGTCACTCTCACCTTAAATGTCAGGACCACCTTGCCTAGCTCCAGGCTCCTATGCTGCTCATGGGGGAACACTGTATTGGATGATGATGATGATGATGATTGTTATGTAGGTTGAGGCATTCACCATCCACTCAGTCGATGTAGTGCTGCTCTTGGGTGTCTGCCCTTTCCTCTCATCCTTCCATCCTCGTCTGTCTTTCTTTCCTTCTTTCTTTCCTCATTCTTCTGCCTGTGGGTGACTTTACACTCCCTCTTTTGTATTTCTTTCTTTCTTTCATTCTTTTTCCTTCCTTCTGCCTGTGGGTGACTTTACACTGAGTGACTAGCCAAATGGTTCCCTGTACATCAGGAAACCTTTCAGTATGCTTGGTGGTAACCATATAACCAAATTATGGTGCCTGGTAGTTTAGTGGGTAATTAAGGTAGTGAGACCTGGGTAGTAAAGGAAGAGGATATTCGCAGGTTTAAACGTACAGAAATGACAATGATTAGGTGGATGTGCAGTGCGTCGCTGCGTGCAAGGCCTGGGGGTGCTGGGTTTACGATGGAAGAGTTGAGAGGTAGGATGGGACTGGAGTGTATTCGTGTTGTGATGAGGAGAGGTAGGTTGAGGTGGTTTGGACATGTGGAGAGGATGGGGGATGATAATTGGGTACAGAGGGTGAGAAGTGTTAATATTGGGGGAGGGGTAGACCGAGAAAGACATGGGACGAGGTCATTAAGTGTGACTTAAGGGTTAGAGGACTGAACAGGGAGGCTGCCAGAGATCGAGCAGCATGGAGAGCCGCCATTAGGTGACCAAGGCTGACGCATGCAAGCATGTTGGAGCCTTCAAAAACGAAAATGAACACTTAGATTGAGCCTGTGTAGGTTTATATTCAAGGGATGTTTGGGGTTTGTTGCTCACGTAATGCCACTCAGGGATGAGTGAGGCTGGTCACTCTCATCTTAAATGTCAGAACCAACTTGCCTAGCCCCAGGCTCCTGCGCTACTCATGGTGCGACACTGGATAGGATGATGATGATGATTATGCAGGTGGGGGCACTCACCATCCACTCACCCAGTGTAGTGCTGCCCTCAGGCATCTGCCCTTTCCTCTCTTCCTTCCATCCTCTTCTGTTTTTCCTTCATTTTTTCCTCATCTTTCTGCCTGTGGGTTACTTTACATGCCCTCTTCTGTCTTTCTTTCTTTCTGTCATTCTTTCCCTTTCCTTCTGCCCATGGGTGACTTTACACTGAGTGACAAGCCTAATGGTTTCCTGTACACCAGGAAACCATTTAGTACACTGGGTGGTAACTATATAACCAAATTATGGGGCCTGGTGGATTAGTGGGTAATTAACCCGCCGCATCCCGTTGACGTTTATATGCGCCCGAACGTTTTGTCACTGTGACTTTGGCGTATATAAACGTGCCGCAATTGGAAGGTCGGTTATTTGGACATTTTTCAATTTTCGCACATGATTTTTGGTATGTATACACGGGACACCTTCCTCTACCTGATGCTAGGCGGGGACAATGCCTTACCCTGCGTGACCCCCCCTCCCCTGAACACCATTGTCTCGGCAACTCACTTGTTACCAGTGACCTGGCCAGTAAAGACATGTCGCGCTATGGTAAAAAAATTCAAGGCCAGAGTGATTTCTCAATCGATGACAATGTGGAGGACAAAGTTTACATAGCGTTAGAGGAAGAAAGTCAGAAATGATGATCAGGTAATGTTGCCAAGAAAGGTGCAGTATGTTGATGTGTTTGATGAGTGAAACAATGCTGATTTCACCTGTATTACTGTGTGAAAACCAACATACTCTTGTACTGCATATAAATTCGTACCTAATAAATAAATAAATATGTATAATGAGTGGTTTGGATTACTTACCCCTCTCATACTACCATTTTCTTTGGAGCCAGGCCCCCATAAAGCATGCAGCCAGGTGAGGGTATTGTTACCTTTATGGGCATTTGTAAGCTCAGATGGGCAATTTCTCTATGAATTTTCAATGTTTCTCTCCAAAAGCGGAGGTTTGAGCCAAAAAAATAAAATTTCTAAAATCTGCCGGGATTGGGTGGGGGTCAGTGGCGGCGGGTTAAGGCACTCCAATTGGATTGAGCCTGTGTAGGTTTATATCCAAGGGGTGGTTGGGGTTTATTGTGTTTGTAATGCCACTCATGGATGAGTGAGGGTGGTCACTCTCATTTTAAACGTCTGGACCAACTTGCCTAACCCCAGGCTCCTACGCTTCTCTTCGGGCACCATAGGATTGGATGGTGGATGGATGGATGGATTATTATTATTATTATTATTATTATTATTATTATTATTATTATTGGAAGTGAGTGGATGTTTGTTGCTTATCCATCATGAGTCAAATGTGGTAGAATGTCATGAATTGGGAGAGGCCAGCTGCCTTCTTTCCAAATCTGCCAAGGAGACTGTTCCATGTATGCACAATGTAGTCATGTCATTGGGCAACATACACAAAGGAAACTTTCTACCTTTACCCTGAAAGACTGTATGAGAGTTAGAGATCAATTAGACTCCATGTGTGTAACATCTGAGCCCCCAGTAAATCATCCAGTAGCAATACAAAGTCTTTAAAAGTAACCTGAAATCCTGATGGTAAATCTACGAGCCCACATGTCACGTTATTATTATTGCTATTATTATTTTGCTGTAAAACCATTCTGTCATCAACCACTAAATCCACAGCTTAGAAGGCTTTGGAGCATGTACAGTAGAGTTGTGATTTAAGATAAAAAGAAACCGATCTTTCAATAACAGGGGCATTTAATGTCTCCCATAATTACTTAATAGCACGGTAATATCACTCAGCTGCATGAGAGAAACTGTGGGAAGTGGGTGTGTTTAGGTATTGGGTTTCCAGACGATTCACGTCTTATGCTTCTGACGGTCGCTGATTGGCTTCCTTGACCCGACTCAACCCACATGACCCATGTCCCATACCACCTGCCACAATCTGCCTCAGTATTGTGTGGACGGTCGCTGTGATGAGAAGCATTTATTTGCTTATTTTCTTGCTCCTCATATCCTCTCAGAACTCTGAGCACATGGTTCCAAGCTGACTTTACAGTAAAACCTCGATATAACTGACTTCAATAGACCGGAATTCGCTTTTATCGGACTTGAGGAGCTACCAGACTAAACTCCTATATATCGGAAAAAGTCCGATAAAGCCAGAAAGCAGTCCGGACTGCCTGACCACTTCAGCTATGTTCACCACAATAAGACAAGTAAAAGACATGTTTTTCAGTGCACAGTACAGTATTATTATACCATTTGATTAATGTAATGAAGGTATAACACAGTACAATACTGCAATGGTGGTGAAAACCACTGATGCAATCCGGACTAATGTCTGATATATCAGAAAAAGTCCGGATTAGCAGGGGAAGTCCGGATGTCACTTTTATCGGAATTTCGCATTTTTCGGACTGGCTTGGGCCCCAATTAGTCCGTTATAGTGAGGTCTTGCTGTAGTTGTATATGCCTAAGCACCCTGAAAGTGCAATGAACACAAGAAAAGCATTTATTCCAAAGGAAAATGCAAAATTGTTGGACGAAGTGGTATGTTGTGTAGGAGCTTAAATGTAAACGATCAGACAGATAAAATGAGTCGGGTGTGTTTATGATGTGGATAGTTTCTTTGTTGGATAAAAAATGTTAATGATGAAGGAGCAGTAAAATCCATGTTTTTGCCTTTAGTGCAATGAGTGTAGAAAAAAAGGCTTTGTGCCCTATCTTTGTTATGAACTGACAGTCTTTGGTCGAGAAAATTTGGCTCTTATGGTATGTGAAGACACTACGTGTTGACCTAAATAGTTCGTTTCGTTTCGTTTCGTTTAGTTTTTGAAGGCTCCAACATGCTTGCATGTGTCGGCCTTGGTCACCTAATGGCGGCTCTCCACGCTGCTCGATCTCTGGCAGCCTCCCTGTTCAGTCCCTTAACCCTTAAGTCTCACTTAATGACCTCGTCCCATGTCTTTCTCGGTCTACCCCTCCCAACCCCTCCCCCAATATTAACACTTCTCACCCTCTGTACCCAATTATCATCCCCCATCCTCTCCACATGTCCAACCCACCTCAGCCTACCTCTCCTCATCACAACACCAATACTCTCCAGTCCCATCCTACCCCTCAACTCTTCCATCGTAAACCCAGCCCCCCCAGGCCTTGCACGCAGGGATGCACTGCACATCCACCTAATCATTGTCATTTCTGTACGTTTAAACCTGCGAATATCCTCTTCCTTTACTGCCCAGGTCTCACTCCTAACACATGCTGCATACAAAGACCCCTTAGCACGTAAGGAGAGTCCTCTCAATGTCAGGAGAGGCAACAGCTCCCTGAACTTCTTCCAACCACTTCTCACTCTAGCAACCGAGCTAACTCCAGCCCTACCTCCGGCACATAACATGTCTCCCAAATAACAAAACTCCTCCACACACTCAAGAGACTCACCTGCAAGTTCAACCCTCTCACGCCTAACAATCTCCACCTGCTCTCCCCGACACGCTATTTATGTGAGTTCAGTTCTTGTGAATTATTAGGTATGCTAATTATGTGAGTTCAGTTCTTGTGAATTATACTGTCATACAAATTATACTCTTCGGCTGACTTGTTTATTATTCATGACTACTGCATTCGTGTGTATCTGCGAAGTGAGAAGTACCAATCACTCCATGCTGACGGCTTCAATATATATATATATTTTTTCCTTTATTGTTGATGACTGGTGAATTTCAAAAATAGTTTCACACTTCTTCTTCTTCTTCTTCTTCTTCTTTTTTTTTTTTAATGAGCGCCAAAAGTGATTTCTGGCGAAATATGAGTGATGCGGGCGGCCATTATTCATGTGTTGATCAGGTCAAAAGTTTTTGCTTGTTTGGTAATGACAACTTTCAGGAGGCTTTGTGGCAATCCTTGGTTAAAATTTTTTATGGGGAGTATTAGGGGCGGAAAACTAGTCGGTTAGGATAGATTAGAATGTAGTGATGTGTCCAGTCGGTGAGATCATATGTAAATACATTTTTGGGGGTGTCTGAAGGCACTTATATTTGTAATAATCTATCTTTAAAGATATTTTTTATGAAAAATATAGGGCTCCTAGAACCTAACACCCTATTTTACACGTACATATACAGTGTGTCACATGTTAGCGCAAAATTGATTTTGCATGAGGTTCTGCATTACCTATCTCGTGTTTTATGAAGATTGTGTTGTACTGTTTAATGGAATTCATGTGCCTGTAGTGCTGGTTTGTATCGTGTTGTTTTGTTTATAAAGGCCCCAACATTAATGCATTGTCCTTGGTCACCTAATGGCAGCCATCCACACTACTCAGTCTTTGGCATCCTTCCTATTCAGTCCTTTATCCCTTAGGTTGCATTATGACCTCGTCCCAGGTCTTTTTTGGTCTGCACCGATTCCCTACATTCACACAACTCACCTTCTGCACCTAATTGCCATCCTCCATCCTTTCAGCATGCCCAATTCATCTCAGTCCACCCTTCCTCATCACAAAGCCAGTACACTCCAGTCTTGTCCTTCCTCTCAACCCTTCATAGTCCTAGCCCCCCTACAACTGCCATACAGAATTACACTCCCTAATTTAACAATGACCTGAATGGACATTTTCAAGGCTTGGATGAAGACATAGATTCAGCAATCAAGACTTGACACTGGAAACATGGCATGAATGTTGCTGTGACAGCTTGAGTAAGCTTATGCATCTTTGACCAAAGTTTCTTACATTCTTAAGGAGTTGCAGCCCAGTATTTGCAAAAGTATAAACTGTACTTAGGATAAAAGAGCATAAACTGTAAGATAACACTTGTTTTATATACCTGGTGTGTTAAGTTATCTAGATGGAGACATTCATCCCTCATACATAACATTGCATTCAATAATTTTGTATCCATATACAGTATAAGAGGTTTATAGTAAACAGAAATTGACTGAAAACCACTAAGAACACACTAAGAAACAGTCAGTCAAGCAAGTATTTGTGCTTATTCAGCACAACCAGTGTGGCATCATCTGCCTTCAGGATGGTGCCATGTTACATTTGTGAATAACATTTCCTGTCTTGTTTTTCATCACAAATTCAGATGGTGTAGCCTTCATTGTGAAGGATGTTAATATCTCTGTATCATGTGAGAACTTTTTATGCTAAATGGCATAGTCTTGATGGTAATGTCTGATACACAACACCATATTATGCCATGTTCCATGAAAAGGGTGAATCACAAGTACCAAAACATTATTGAAAGAGTGACAACATGGCAGAAAAAGGAATTATAGTGGTACACACTTAAACTGGCAGCTGGGGTGGGGCAGCAATCTGCGTGCAGTGGTGCTAAGTTTCCCAAACCGGCGATGTGAAATGGCTGTTATATATGTAAAAGGCATCGCAAATACGGTAAACACATATGAATACAATTTTAACATACGTATTATAATATATGGAAGAACAGAAAACCACCCCAGCTGCCAGTTGAAGTTTGGACCACTATAGTGTGTATTTAACCCTTGCCAAATTGCAGACCTCATAATTTTATGAGGCACATTGAAGGTCTGCATGGGCCTAGTTGCAAGCCTCATATGAGGTACAGCCTACATCCATCCATCCATCATCCAATGCTGTGTTGCCCCATGAGAAGCGTAAGAGCCCGGAGCTAGGCATTTTGGTCATCATTATCATCATCATCATCATCCAGTCCTACGTTGCCCCATGAGGAGCGTTGGAGCCCGGGGCTAGACAAGTTGGTCCTGACATTTAAGATGAGAGTGACCAGCCTCGGTCATCTCTCAGTGGCATTACGTGAGCAATAATCTCCAACCATCCCTTGGATATAAACCTTCACCGGCTCAATCCGATTGGAGCACCGTAATTACCCACTAAACCACCAGGTGCCATAATTTGGTTATATGGTTACCACCCAGCATAGTAAATGGTTTCATGGTGTACAGGAAACCATTTGGCTTGTCACTCAGTGTAGAGTCACCCATAGGCAGAAGGGAGAGGAAAGAATGAAGGAAAAAGAGCCTTATTGTTTGTTTGTCCTTCGATCACACCCAAATCAAGGGCCAGAGACCCCCAGACCCATATAAATTTTGAATCAGGGTGAGCCAAGGATGGTTTTAGGGGGGTCATAATTCAGATCTGGGTCATTTGAGGTCACTGGTGGAGTATTTGCCTTTTTTGGCCCGGGCAACGCTGGGTACCCTTGTGGCCCAATTTTTGACATGGAGACTCACATGACCTCCAGTTCGGACATAGACTATGTGAGGTTGACCGCTGAGGTTATTTGAGGTTACTGGTAATACACGCTTGAACGACTGGACCCAGCAGCCAAGTTTTTGGCACGAAGACTCACGTGACCTCCAGTTCGGACATAGGCTATGTGAGGTTGACCTCCAAGGTAATTTGAGGTCACCGGCAATAGTAAATAAATGTGCACAAATACTGTGTGTAGTCTGCAAAATCTGAAATAGAAATTTCCTTACCTCTTATAATCCCTCTTCAAATGCGTAAGGAGTACATGGTCTTTCTGGAGTAGAAAGTAAGATTGAACTAGAACAAATAGGATTAGAGTGTTCACCTTTTTGGTCCGGCAATGTCAGGTACTCTTGCCTGTTTGTTGTAAAACAATGACTCGGGGGAAGTAAACTACCTTACAAAAAAAATCAGTCCAACAGGGGTCAATGAGGATGCCATGAATGTAGCACTAATCCTTTCTCTACGGAACATTGCCTTTTAGCTGAATATGATCCTCTGGTCATAGTCAGAAGTAAACAGAAAATTTTTCATCATACAAAATGTATTAACTTGTGTTTCTAACTCCTTCAGTTCTGACTCAGTACAACTTATGAGTTGGTAGTCATGTTATTATTTTAAGTTTTTGAGTACTAGTGAATTCTTAATAACTGGTGCTTTTGAGAAATTGAAAAATCATCCATTATTATCATTATTATTATGCTCTGTGTGAGTGAAAATATCCTTTTTCAGGTGCGGTTGACTTGTCGGCGCGGTGCTTGGTATGTGCTCAACCATCTCAGCCAAATCTTCATCAAAAGTACTACTTCCTCTGTCTTCAAGGAGTATTTCAGGGTGAGTGGATCTGCCAGAGGTTGGGCAAGACAGAAAAATTAGAACTTGGACCTAGTCAGAATATTTTTTTCAAGCTCTTCTTAAAGCAGGAAAAGAAGACTGAATGATGGTGATGGTTGTTCATTTGTTTTGTTAGTTTATAAAGGCTCCAATATGCTTGCAGGTGTTGGACTAGGTTACTTAATGGCAGCTCTCCACCTTATTTAATCTGTAGCAACCTTTTTATTCAGTCCCATATCCCTAAGGTCACATTGTATGACCACTTCCCAGGCCACTATTGTTTTGTCTCACAACTCTACCCTCAGTGTTCACACTTGTCATCCTCCATCATCTCCACATACCTAAGCCATCTCAGTCTACCCCTTTTCATCACATACATCCAAGTCCCATCCTGTCTCTCGACTCTTCGTTCGCAGTCCTAATCCACGATTCCTGTCGTTCAAGGATGCACTTCGCATCCATCTTATCATTATCATCCCTTTCTGTTTGAGCATGTGAGTATTCTTCTCCTTTACTGTCCAAGTCTCGCTACTGTATAGCATTGCACTTCCATCATATACTGCACACAAGGGTCCCTTATCATGGAGGGAGAGCCCTCTCATTGTCAGGAGGAGCGACAGTTCCGTTAACTTTTTCCAACTGTTCCTTATCCTTGCCACTGAGGTTCTGCAGCCTACCTCTGATACACTGCATCTCTTATGCACCCACTTGTCTCAAACACTGTGCAAGATAGAGTTACTTCACACACCCCATGCTAAAATTTTGCATGACCACACTCACTCTGCTTTGACAGTATCACTACCTGCCCTAGATATCATCACTTGTTTTATTTGTGTTTACTCTTGAGCACTTGTAACTCAATCTGTTTCTCCACCTCATAAATCTTTCCTTCACTGCCTTCTTGTTCTCTGTGATGAACATCATGTCATCAGCGTACAACACTTTCCATTGAAGTCCAGTTCTGTAGTCACATGAGAGAGCTTCAAGCACAATGATAAACAATAAGAGGTTTAAAACTGACGCTTGATGCACACCAGCATTCATGAAAACTCATCACTTAATGTTCTATTCACTCTCTCCCGGGCGCAAGCACCCTTGCTGGTGATGACGACATTAGCAGGCGGAACATTTGGAGGTTGGGTGCATAATTGGCTAGTCCAAATCTGTTATGAACTGGGTTTAATAGTTCATAGAAATTAACATTTAAGCTGAAGAAATATTACTGTATATCTTTACACATGTTCATGTGTGACTCCACATGAGCATGTGGAGTCACATGGAGAGACAGACTGACAAATGATGAAGTGAAGGAGCATTGTGGTGTGGATGTGGATGTGATAGGAACCGTTAGGAGAAACATATTAAGGTGGTTTGGCCATGTGGATAGGATGGAGAGTGAGAGACTGATGAGGAGAGTGTATGTGAGTGAGGTGGAGGGGGGGGAGAGGGAGGGGGAGGCCAAGGATGAGATGGAGGGATGGAGTGGAGAGGTATATGAGAGAGGGGGGTGTGAGCTGCGAGCAGGGCAGTAAAATGGCAGGGAACTGAGCGACGTGGAGGCAGTTTGTTTGTGGCCACCCCTTACAGGATTAAGGGGTCTGGCAATAGATAGATTGATAGATCTTTACTCATGTTCTCGGATGAATCCATTCTGTCAAAGTTCCCGTATGACATTAACACTCTTTAATCCACAGACATTGCCATTACAGTAGAACACACTGCATATGTGTCTTTTGTCCTACACTTCAGAAACCTTTATTCTCTACATTGCATTATACCCATGCATGCAACACAGGATGGGGATGGATCAGTTCTCCAGTGGAAGGATTTGTGACCCTGAGCTTTACAATCCTTTGCCCTCTAGGACCTGTAAAACACAGCATGAGCATGTACAGTAGAGTAAAGCAGCCTGTCTAGTTCTGTGCGTGCAAGCTGGCCACTATTATCATATCGTATCAAAAAAGGCTCCAAAATGCTTACATACATTGTCCATGGTCACCTAATGGGGGCTGTCCATGGTACCCAATCTCCAGCAGCCTCCCTGTTCAGTCCCTTAGCCCTGAGGTGTGAGAGAACTGTAGAACAGCAGATCCCCTGAAATACATGATACAAATATTCAAACATTATTCAAACTTCATGCATTTTTTTTTGCATTCTCCATTCCCAGTCCTCCGTTTCTTTTTAAGGCCTTCATAGAACCAGCCACCTGCATTGCTACCCTTGTCTTTGACTCACAGATGACATAGGTTAGTAGTAGTAGTAGTTGTTCCCTAGGAAGTCTGGCTGAAGAGCCCCAGGTCCCTAAGGAAGGCCACAGCTGAGACCGGGCTTTCCCACAGAGCTCTCAAGGAGTGTATGTTGTGTTGTTGATGCAGGCGATTGTGTGCAATGCAGTCTTCCATAATGTGCTTAATAGTATGGGGTGCTGTGTTGCATCCTGGGCAAGCATCAGTGACTCAGTCATCCAGCCTCTTCTGGTAACTCAAGAGGGCTGGATGATGCCAGCATCTCAGCCTGGCCAGATGAACCCTGTCCTGATGAAGGAGGTAGGATTTAGAAGAATGGATATCAGGAGGCCGTGCATGCAGCTGTGTGTTGTCTTTGAGTGACTGAATGGAGCAACGAGTGATTTGAGTAGGGATATGCTTCAGGAAGCTGGTTTGAGATGGGCGAGAGGGGAGAGTTGACAGTATTTGTGTATGATATCGTATGCTGGGTGTTGTTTTGATATTCCTTGGTGTGTGTGGATGTGCTGTCATGTAGTGTAGTGGATGATGTGGGTTTGTGGAGGCTGCAGCAAGAATTTGTGAGCCTCTCATGTCTAGATGATCCTTGACTTTGAGGACATTGGTTTCTTTGTGTAGGTGGTCTGTAGGTATAGTAGCTGTGCAGCCTGTGATTATTTTTAGGGCCTTGTTCTGTATGGGCTGTAGGGTGTTGTGGTGTGTTTTAGTGAGGTTAGAGGCCCAAGCAGGGCTTGCATAATTCATCACTGAATGCATATATTGTTTGTATTCTGTGGTGGTGGTTTCTTTGTTGAGTCCAAATGTTATATGGGCAAGTGACCTTAGGGCATTGAGTCTTTGTGTTAATTTATTTTTAATGTTTGTGATGTGTTGTTTCAGTGACATTGATATATTGTATGTTACACCAAGGATTTTGTGTGTGTGTGTGTGTGTGTGTGTGTGTGTGTGTGTGTGTGTGTGTATATATTTACCTATTTGTAGTACACAGGAATTGAGCTAAGCTCGTGTTGTCCTGTCTCCATATCTACATTCATCTAATCTAGTTTTAAATACATGAATGTTTTTCGCCTGCACCACCTCTTCGTCTAAGTCATTCCAAATACTTATGCTTCTATTCGGGAAACTGAACCTTTTGAGATCATTAAGACATCTGCTTTTCCTCAACTTGAAGCCATGACCTCTTGTTCTTCCATCATCCAACACAAAAAGATCCTCTCTATCCACCCTTTCCAATTCTCTTACACTTCTAAATATCATGATCAAGTCACCTCTTTCCCTTCTCTCGCACAGTGTTGGTAACTTCAGTTTTTCCAATCTCTCCTCATAGGTGAGTTCCCTTAAACGTGGTATCATCTTCGTTGCCATCCGTTGAACCCTTTCTAGTTTATCAATATGCTTCTTCAAATGAGGTGACCATACCACCGCCGCATACTCTAGTCTCGGTCTTATCATGGTCACTATCAACTCCCTCAACATTTCCTCATCCATATAATTAAAAGCCACTCTCATGTTGGTCAGTATTCCAAAAGTTCCCCCAATAATTTTGTTTATATGCTTTTCTGGTGACAAGTCATCCCGAATAATCACTCCCAAGTCTTTCTCATCTTTTCTTTTACTAATCATCTCATTGCCCATTTTATATGTCCAGTGTGGTCTTCTTTCACTTATACCCATTTCTAATACATGACACTTCTTGGCATTAAAGTCCATTTTCCCAGTCTGGCTCCAGCTGTGTAGTTTGTCTAAGTCCTCTTGCAGTTCTTTACAACTATCAATACATTTAATATGTTTCATAATTTTAGCATCATCTGCAAACATACTCATGTAACTATTCAAACCCTCTGGCAAATCATTTACATATATCAGAAACATTACTGGGGCCAGGACAGAGCCCTGGGGTACTCCACTAGTCACATTTCTCCATTGTGAAACCTTATCTCTTATTACTGTTCTCATCTGCCTTCCTGTCTAATAATCTCCCATCCACTCTAATATTTTCCCATGTACCCCTCCAGAGGTCCTCAACTTCCACAATAGTCTCTTATAGGGCACCCTGTCAAATGCTTTCTTAACTCTTTCGCGCACGGTACCGCGATTTGCGTTACGTGTGGTATGGTGTGCCAAAGCACAAGACCTCAAATCGCGTAAAAACGTGAAAAAAATTAACCAAAAAATAAGTTTTCAGTCGATTTGCGTCAAATTTTGTAGCGTTCTAGCAGCCACATGTCTCTCCCAAGGTAAGACCTTGGCAACACTGCAATGACTCATATGTGCCTGTATGTAATGATAGAATCTCAGTGCTCCACTATCAGCCAGACAGCAGGGTCGTGCTGTGTTGTGTTGTCTCTTTAAATCCACCATTTTCCCCCTCCCACCCGAAACTGAAGCCATTATTGAAATATTGTGATTGTACAGTGTTTTTGACTATACTGTGAAGTGACTGTGTCTATTGAACATAGATATATTGTTTGTAAAGCATTGGGGCCCGTTATCAGCCGTTCGGCCTAGAGGCAGAGTCTGGTTTGTTATAGCAGGGTTTCCACTCACCCTGCCCGTAAAATGATGTATTTTACCCTTATAGTGAAGCCATTACTTATATCTGTGAAACATATAGTGCCTGGATTAGTGAAATAACTGACCTACCATAGCAGGCATTATGTTATGCCATAGAGGTATATAGACATATGCATTAGTTGCTAAGGGAACAGGCGGTCTCTTACACCATACAGTAGGGAAGGGAATAACAGAAGAGGCTGGGATGGAATCATGTGATAGTGTTTTATATTGTATATGGTTCAGTGTGAAATATACGTATAAAATAGTGCAGCGAGTGTTCACCGAGAAATATTGCGTGCATTGACTGACAGCGGAAAGTTACGTAATGATCAGAGACAAGAAAATACGCCACACAGCGACACATATATGACATTATATACGTATGTCGTGCAGCGAATGTTCGTGGAGAAATCTATTGTGTGCATCGCATGTGTTAGGCAAACGTGGTGCAAGGAACAGAGAATACGCCACACACACACACACACACACACACACACACTCAC
>JAGKTI010000829.1:69662-90546 GCA_018397915.1 Birgus latro | reverse complement strand
CATACACACACACACACACACACACACACACACACTCACTCATGCACCCACGCACACACACACAACTTACACACTACCTAACTCATCTTCAATCCCTTCAAGTTCCTGCCAGCAGCTCAACACCTCTGGAGCAAGTGAGTTATCCATATTTTGTTGATTTGTACATTGACCTGTTTCTACATTTCTATATCTTTTTTCACGAATAAGTATTGTTTTTTACATATACACATATGAGATGGAAGAAAGTTCGGCTTTAGTATCAGTACCCAACAAAAAGACTGGTGGAAATGTCGAGTTACTGAGAGCACTATCAAAGAGCTTATGATATTTCACGTGTATAATTTGAGTAAAAATTAATAATAATAATAATAAAACGTAATGAGCGAAAATATGTAAGTATTCGTGAGGCAGGGAAATTGAGTGTTTTTATCTCGCTTGTGGGCGAGGAAGAGTGTTCTATCTTTGTCATCCATTTACTCCAAAATTATTGAACGTATCAATTTTCTGTAAGAACCACGATAAAGATCAGTGACTTCTACGTATGTACAGGACATAACTATGTAATTTATCTAATGAAAAGTTGTGGTAACGTAGGCGGTTATTGTGAGCGCATGACGAAAGTGCACCGCGGCCGCGAGTACCCTGTAGTTTTTTGCGATTTACTCGGAAACTATGAGGCGTATCAAAACAAAAAGGTATCAGGAGAAAGCTTATGAAATTTTACACAAAATTATGTAATAGAAACATAAGGTGTGCAAGAAAACTTCTGCAGTATACCTCCCTGAACAAAAATCAATTTTTTTACAAAAATGGCTTTTAGTTTTTGGCTATTTTCTCGAAAACTGCAAATCGCATCACAACCGGACATACCTTATTAGAAAGCCAATGAAATTCTCTATCAAAACTTATAATAACATTTTTCTGTATGATGGAAAACACTCAAACAACGATGTTGGGAAGTGAGATCAACGTTCCAAAATGTTTATTCACGGCGGCCTAGTGTACTTTTATTCGTATTTTTCTGGTTTTTCTTTTGGTTTATCATCTAGAACAAACATCGGCGAATAAGATGATGTGAGTTTCAGGGCAACATTTTGAGGTTTGGGTGGCGAAAATGAGGCGAGAATATGTCTAATTTGCGTACCGCGGGCTGCCAGTGGAGCGCACGGGGGAGTAAAATCGTGAGCCGTGAAACTTAATAAAACTTACCGTGCGCGAAAGGGTTAAGATCCAGATAGACACAGTCCGCCCATCCCTCTCTCTCCTGTACGACATCTGTTACCCTACTGTAGAAACTTAATAGGTTAGTAACACATGATCTTCCTTCCCTAAAACCAAACTGTCTTGGTGTTATCACTTCATTTTCTTCTAAATACTTTATCCATCTTTTTCTAATAACTTTCTCACAGATTTTACAAACAATACTAGTAAGTGACACAGGTCTATAATTAAGTGGATCCTCCCTATCTCCTTCCTTAAAGATTGGCACAATATTTGCTCTTTTCCAATCTGTAGGTAACTGTCCATTTTCAAGCAAGGTCTTGATGATGACATAAACTGGCCACACTAACTGGTCGGCACATTCCTTCAGGATCCATCCAGCCACACCATCTGGTCCCATTGCTTTTCTCACATCCAAATCCTTCATCACCTGTAGCACCTCATTCATGTCAACTGTAATTTCAGCCATTCTCATCAGCCTGGGTTCCATTTCAGGCTCCATAAATTCATCTTCCAATACATAAACTGACTGCAGCTTGTTGTTCATTATTTCACACAAGTCTTCCTCTCTTTCGTATGTTTCATCTCAATCCCTCAGTCATATTATACTGTCCTTAACTTTCATTTTGCCATTTACAAACCTATAAAATAGTTTCGGGTCTTTTTTACAGTTAGATACAATATCTTTTTCGTATTTCCTTTCCTCTTCTCTCCGTACCCTTACATATTCATTTCTAACGTGCTTGTACTCCTCCCAAGCCCTTTCACTATACCTTCTTCTCACTTTATTCCATGCTTTTTTCTTGCCTCTTGGGCCATCCTACATCTGTTGTTAAACCATTCTTTCTTCCTTTCCATAGCTGCAGAAAATTTTGGGACATACTTAGTAACTCCTGTTTTATATACTTCTATCAAAAACTCATATTTCTCATCAACATTTGTGATCATATTCATTTTACTCCATTCTACATTTTGGAAAAAGTTCCTCAGGGAAGCAAAGTCTGCCTTCCCATAATTGTATCTATTTTCTCTGTGTTTTTCATCTCTTTCTCCTTCCCTCACTCCTACCACGTCCATCTCAATTACCAGATGATCACTTTTACCAGAGGGGCAATGGTAGGTTATGTCTCTCACATCAATTGGATCCTTTGTGAATATTAGGTCGAGCCTGGATGGTTCATCAACACCCCCAATTCTTGTGTTTTCTTTGATCAACTGGGTTAACATGTTTTCCATCATCAATTCCAATAATTTATTCCCCCATGATTCTTCATTGTTCCCAGCATCCATACTTTCCCAATCAACTTCTCAATATTAAAATCTCCCATTAATATTATTCTATTTCTTCGTTCAATTAACATTTTTAGCTTAATAATGGATTCTCTTATTAACTGTTTGTAATCTTCCTTTGTCCATGCCCTAGTTTTGGGGGGCATATAAAAAACTATTACATCCATTTTTTCTCCATAACTGTCCTCTATTACAACTCCCAAAAGTTCAGCCTTGGTATTTTCAATTTCTATATTCTTTACTCTTAGGTCATTATGGGTTAATATCACTATACCTTCCCCAAATTTACCTTCTCTGTCCTTCCTTCAAACCTTATAATTGTTCCAGCCAAATAATTTTGTATCGACATCTCGGGGCAATTTAGTTTCCACTAAGCAAGCCATTTCAGGTTTATTTTCATTTAAGTAGTCTCCAATTTCCCCTTTCTTAGATATTAATCCATCTACATTACTGAACATGATGCTCAGATTTGCTACACTGTTTTTATCTTTACTCGTTCTTCTCTTTTTCATATTCATATCCATCCCCTTTGTTTCCTTCACATCTAGTTCTTCACACACCACTTCCTTGCTTTCATATCCATCACTCTCCAAAAAAAAGTTTTACGTTCTTCCTCTGTCCTCCTGTCATTTTTTTCCTTTACTTGTTCCTCCTCCCGGTTTCCAAATATTCACACATCTGTTCCTTTCTACTGTTTCTCTCACTATTTTCTCTTTTTTCTTCAATATTTTCACTACATTTTCTTCCATTTTTTCTTGTTCATTTCCTTTTCTTCCTGAATAATTTCCCTTAAACTGACCACTTCTTTCTGTTCTTCTTCCACATGTGCCCACTTTGCCTTTTGCTCTTCTAACACACTACTTACCTTCCATGTTTTGTTACTACTCTCTTCTAGTTTTCTCCTTAATCCAATATTTTCTCATTTCAAATTCTCGATCTCCTGGTTTGCTGTCTCATTGGCCTGTATCAGACTCTGTATAGTATTTTCAGTATTTTCAGGCATGTTTCTTGATACTAGATCTTCCACTTTCTTTTCTAGTCCACTAATTCTCATAATCAACGTTTTAACCAGATCCATTGCATTTGTTTCACTGTCAGATCCTGGAAAATCCAGTTCCCCAGTGTTTACATTGACGGCCATGTTTAAGGTCGGTTGCAGTACTAAACTGAACAGCTGTTCCCAAAATTCCTATAAAAACAATTCATGTATACTTACTGACAATAGTTCTTTACATTTTGGTAGACTATAATAACTTGCAATACTTCAAATTTTGAACAAGACTGGAGACAGGACAATTCCTACTTAGGTTTGTTGAGAGGTGGTTTGAGACACGTCTTCTCACTGTGGCTGCTGCTCTGTGTGTGTGTGTGTGTGTGTGTGTGTGTGTGTGTGTGTGTGTGTGTGTGTGTGTGTGTGTGTGTGTGTGTGTGTGTGTGTGTGTGGTGTTTATGGAGAGGTATGGAATGTGACTATGTTCTGCTGTCCATTTTGTGAGAAGAGTCACTGTAGATTTGGTTGGGACTATATTGAGTCTGTTTGTGGCGAACCATTCCTATAGTGTGGTGAGGTAAGGTTGGAGGATGTGTTCTTACCCACCTAATTGTTCTTACCTGATTGTATATTTATAGGAATGAGTCAAGCTCATACTGTCCCGTGTCTTAAACCATTTTCATCATACATCTCCTTAAATTTATGAATTGTTTTGGCACACACTATTTCACTCGGTAGTGCATTCCACTAGTCAATTGCCCTATTTGGGAAATTAAATATCGTTGCGTCTTTATCACCTCTCTTTTTATACAGTTTTTTGCAGTGTCCTCTTGCTGATGCTCTAGGGTATATATTAATTTATGTCTATTTTCTCCTTCCCTGATATTCATTTATATAGCATAATCATATCTCCTCTTTTCCTTCTTCAGCATGTCTTCATTTATGTATGTGAATTATATTCTTATATTTGCAAGCAGTGTATACATGTTCCGTATCTTCTCACATATGTCGTCTGCTGGAGATAGTATGTTATTGATAATCACACCTAAGTCCTTCTTTCTTTCTGTTATGTGTAGGGTTTTACTTCCTAACTTATAATCCCAATCTGGTCTTTTCCCACTTTTACCAAACATGATTACATGACACTTGTCCACATTGAATTCCATTTGCCATGTTTTACTCCATTCATGAAATTTATTCAATTCTTCTTGTAGTTCTTTACAAGAGTCTCTGTTAGTAATTCTCCTTTGTATTTTTGCATCGTCAGCAAACATATTTAAATAGTTTTCATTTCCAGTATTTCTATCTGTGTCATCTATATACACTAAAAACATAATTGGTGTCAGCACTGAGCCCTGTGGAGCTCTGCTAGTCACTTCCATCCATGATGATTAGTTTCCCCTTAGTAATGTTCTCATTTCCCTTTTTCTGAGAAAATCTTGCATCCAACAGTATAGTTTGCCTCGGATTCCTCGTTGATGGTACAGTCTCCATAAAAGTCTTTGGTGTAGTACTCTGTCAAACGCTTTCTTAAAATCTAGATAGATACTGTCCACCCATCCTTCTCTTTTCTGTAATGTTTCTGCAACTCTATCAAAGTAGCTTAATAGATTAGTAACACATGACTTTCCCTTTCTGAAACCAAATTATCTTTCTGTTATCATATTGTGTTCTAGATTGTTTACCCAAATTTTTCTTATCAGCTTTTCCCAGTATCTTATTTACAACACTGGTTAGTGATACTGGTCAGTAGTTGAATGGATTTTGTCTATTCCCTTTCTTGAATAAGGGGACAATGTTTGCTTTCTTCCAGCTTGACCCAAGGATTCCTTGAATATTAAAGATACTGTAATGGTCTACTTAACTCCTTTGCACAATCATGCAGCACCCAGCATGAAAAATTGTCTGGACCATTTGCTTTTCCTTTGTCTAATTTACTTAACTCCTCCTATATTTCTTTTTCTGATATTTGTATATCTGGTAATATGTTTGGGCATGCATGTTCCATATCATCCCTCTCAAAATTATTTTCCTCTGTAAAAACTGATTGGAAATTCTTATTTAATGCTTCACAACTATCTTTCTCCTGTGTATAGAGTGTTAGTGTATATTGTTGTTAGTGTGTGCGTGCGCACACACACCTGCTAAGTCACGAGTGATGACATCGTCGGAAGGTTCTTGCGGTATGCAGCCGGGGACCTTGGGCAGTTCGCGTTGTGAGGTCGGTGAGTGTGGTTTGCCTAGTCTGACACTGGTAGCAGAGCATAGTTAGAAAAATGGCGTCGAGTTCGACTAAGTGGCTTCCAAAACTTGAAAATGATTCTGCTTATGAGAGCTGGAAAAAGGACATTGGCATTTGGTGCAAACTGACGGACTTGCCTAAAGAAAAACAAGCCTTAGCTATTCACCTGTCATTGTCTGGAAGAGCGCGGGTGGCGTCTTCGGAGGTTGATGCGGATGTTTTGAAGCAGAAGGATGGTGTTCAGACCTTGCTGAAAAAATTAGACTGTTTATTTCTCGTGGACAAGGGACGTCAACAATTTGCAGCTTTTTATGAATTATACAACTTCAGAAGAGATGGTGATATGAACATTCGTGAGTTCGTGGCAGAATTTGAGCATGTTTATTTCAAATTTACAAAGCAGGACATGGAACTGCCAAATTCTGTGATGGCTTTTATGCTCTTAGCTGCATGCAAACTTTCAGACAGTGAGCAACTAGTGGTGTGGCCAATAACTGAGGTGACATACGAAAACATGAAATCTGCCCTGAATCGTATTTTTGCTGCTGAAATTGGCGAGCAGAACGATGGATTGGTGTCCGCCCGGGAGGTGAAAGGCGAACCAGTATTTTGGAGTGAGGAAGTTGGGGGTGAGGAAATGTTTTATGTTAGAGGTACTCGACGAGGACGGAGACTGTTGCGCGGTGGTGCAGTACGTGATCGAGGTCGTGGTGGTGGCCAATGTTCAACCGTATCTGCTAGAATTCCCCAATGCTCATCCACCGGCAGGAGGCAGAACCCACTTGGGTCTGACAGAAAGGTATCGAGGTGTTTTGTATGTGATTCTAGATTTCATTGGGCACGTGACTGTCTGAATGTATATGAAAACGACGGCAGTCGAGAAGAAAATTCTGAAATAGTGAATCTGTCGTTATTTATGGGCTATGCGGATGATGCTGCTGGTAGAGGTAAGTTACAGACTCTAGTAGAAGAATCTAAGGGATGTGCTATTCTAGACACAGGGTGATCTACAACTGTATGTGGAGTTGAATGGATCAATTGCTATCTAAGTGAGCTCACTGATTACGAACATGAAGCTATAAGAGAAGAAGCGTCATCCTCAACGTTTACTTTTGCTGATGGTGTCACAGTTTCTTCCCTCAAACGTGTTACTCTGCCCTGCTACATTGGATATATGCATGCAACCATCGTGACTGATGTTGTGGACTGCAATATTCCCTTGCTGTTGAGTAAACGTTCCATGAAAAAAGCAAAAATGTTGATTAACTTTGGAAGTGACCAGGTCAAAATTTGTGGAACTATCATTGATTTGAAGTCCTCATCTTCAGGCCATTACTTGCTTCCAATTTCTTTATGACTAGGTCGTGAATTTTGTGAACCAATCATGCTGGCATCTCTTGGGAGTGATGTAGAAAAAACTGATTTGAAGCCTCACAGGCAATTTGGACACCCAACAGCGGCGAAATTAATTAAACCGATCACAGATGCAGGAATTAAAAGTTCAGAACTGGAGCGGGCTATCAAGGCTGTATCTGATGCTTGTAAAGTCTGTTGCAGATTTAAGAAAGCCAAGCCCCAACCCGTAGTCAGTTTGCCCATGGCGTCTAAGTTTTACGAAGCCATATCCATGGATTTGAAAGCTTGGGGAAGGCATTATTTCTTAGTCCTTGTTGATTTGGCAACCAGGTATTGTAATGCGATAGTAATCGCAGATAAGTGTGCGTGCACCATTATTAAAGGAATATTTCGGAGCTGGATTGTTGTGTTTGGCGCACCTAGAAAAATTCTTACAAACAATGGCTGTGAATTCAACAATGCAGAAATGCGAGCATTGGGAGAGGCCTTCAATATCAAGATCATGACAACGTGTGCAGAGAGTCCTTGGAGCAACGGAGTCTGTGAGCGTCAAAATGCAGTCATTGGTGACATTGTTAGGAAGATAATGGCTGATAACCAGTGTGAATTGCATGTAGCCTTGGCATGGGCAATATCGGCAAGAAATGCTCTCACCAACTACGCAGGGTTTTCTCCCAACCAACTTGTTTTTGGTCAAAACCCTGGCCTGCCTAATGTGTACGCAAATGATCCTCCAGTCTTGGAACCTTCATCACCATCGAAAATTGCGAGAGACAACTTGAACGCTCTTCATTTAGCAAGACAAGCGTTTATAAAGAGTGAATCAGATGAACATTTGGCTAGGGCTCTGTGGCACAACATACGTTCAAGTGACTTAAACGACATCTGAAATGGAGATGAAGTCTTCTACAAAAGAAATGACAGTCATGAGTGGCACGGTCCCGGAATTGCAATAGGCAGAGATGGGAAACAAATTCTGGTGAGACACGGCTGTGTCTACATGCAAGTGCACGTGTGTCGTCTAGTGCGTGCGCCAGAGCAAGATACTACAATTGAAAGTGGTGTCAGCAGTGATGAGAAGAACAATGTTGTCCAGGAGAAGCCTAATGACGATCCTTCGCAAGTGTTGAATGACTATCCATCAGATGACGAGTCGGAAGATGGTGTGGTTCCAATTGATGAGCCTCCCACAGTTTCTATTCCGATTAATCAGCCTCCCAAAGCTTCTGTTGGTCAGCGTATAAAGGGAATACATTCAAAAATTGGAGAGTTGGTGTCTGGAAGGATTATGAGTCGGGCAGGTAAAGCCACTGGAAATTACAAACACTGCTATAATTTGAAGAGGGACTCTGACGGCAGCATTGATTGGATAGATTTGGAGAAGGATCTTAGCGAATGGGAAGTGGATGATGATGACGCAGAAATGCTTGTTCTTTTCAGCTCTGAGGCTGTATTATGCGCTAAGGAAAATGAAATTACAAACTGGCAGAATAATGATGTGTATGAGGAAGTAGATGATGTTGGGCAAGGTGCCATAACGGTTCAGTGGGTTGTGACGGAAAAACTGAAAAATGGAAAGCCTATTGTTAAGGCCCGCTTAGTCGCCAGAGGATTTGAGGAAGACACAGTGGATCTCTGAAAAGATTCGCCTACTTGTTCAAAAGAAGCAGTGCGTTTGGCACTTTCTGTGGCCTCCACCAACCAGTGGGATTGCCACACTATGGGCGTGAAAGCTGCCTGCTTGCAAGGTAACGACGTTGAGAGAGTTGTTCATTTACGTCCTCCGCCTGAATATGCAAATGGTAAGTTATGGAGACTAAAGAAAACTGTTTACGGCCTTTGTGATGCTGCTAGGCATTGGTATCTTTGCGTAAAAGATCAGTTGTTGAGTCTTAGAGCTAAAGTGTCATCACTGGATTCAGCACTGTTCTCTTGGAGCAATAGTGGCAAAGTCGAAGGCATTGTATGCATCTATGTCGACGACTTCCTTTGGGCTGGTACACATGAGTTCGAACAGCAAGTGATAAACGGTTTGAGTCAAATGTTCCTCATCGGCAGTTCAGAATCAAAAGCCTTCAAATACGTTGGTCTCAATGTCATCTCCAACATCGATGGCAGCATAACGCTCGACCAGTTCCAGTATGCTTCATCTTTGAAACCAGTCACGCTGAGTAAACATCGTGCAGCAGTAAAATCAGGAGAGCTGTTTGAGTCTGAGAAAACGGAGTACCGAGCATCTATTGGGCAACTCAACTGGATTGCCACACACACACACTCGGCCAGATATTGCCTTTGATGTGTGTGAGTTGAGTGTGAATAGCAAATGTGCTACCGTAGCGGATTTGCTTAGACTTAATAAGGTGATCTCAAGGGTGAAGACTGACAACATGAAGCTATACATTCCAAGAATGGGGCCGATCGAGGACTGTCATATAGAGTGCTTTTCGGATGCCTCATTTGCCAACCTTGTAGGCAGTGGATCTCAGGGAAGTTTTGTGATCATCCTACGAGATGCTAGTGAGGCAAGATGTCCTATATTCTGGCAGACAAGAAAGATCAGGAGGGTCATCAAATCTACCTTATCTGCTGAGGTGTTGGTACTGCGTCAATGTGCTGAGACTGCTGTATATCTCGCCAACATATTGCGTGAGGCTTCTGGATGTGAAAAGATCAAAATAAAGTGTTTCGTTGACAACAAGAGTCTGGTGCACGCCCTTTACGTAAATCCTGTAGGAGCGTAGAAGACAGGAGATTGCGCACTGATATTGCCGTATTACAAAACATGTTGGAGCGAGGGGAGATTGATGAAGTATCTTGGGTGGATACATCACAACAACTGGCTGATTGTCTCACTAAGAAAGGTGCCTCGACTGAGCGGCTGCGTGCAGCAGTCAGCCGAGACTAGAAAGTTCATAATACAGTAATCTTTCTACTATCCGGACGACCATTATCTGGTTACATCACTATTCGGACATCATGGGCTGATGGCCGAACCCCAAAATTTAAAAAAAAAAAGATCGGAAGAGCGTCGTGAGCTCCTAATTTCTGATCGCATCAGTTTGAATTTCCCGCGCACGCCGACTAGTTCCCTTCCCGCCCAACCCCCCTCCTACTAGTTCTGTCTCAACTCCCGTGAACAGTGGACGGGTGTCCGATCGTTTGCGGTATTTTTGTTCTTGTTTAAATAATCAAAAGTCACAGTGCTAAGGATTAAGTGTAGTTAAACACTGGATTACTGGACATGCTTCAAGAGCAATTATGACCACTGTAAAAACCTTAGAGGTGGGGGTAAACAAGGAATAAACAATAATCATGGACATGTAAGTGAACATTGTCAACTGCTAAATATTTTCCATAATCACTTCTAAATCCTCATTCTCTGGTTACATTTTATTTACTTCATGCTTTGTGTCCCATATTTGAGTGCACAGGCTGTGAAAGAGGTGATTTTCTCAGTGATTACCATGTCTCTTACATACATTCACTATCTAGTCAATTGGTGAATAATTTTGCCCCACACACCTCTAAATCATAATTTTTCTGGTTACATTTTATTTGCTTCATGCTTTGTGTCCCATATTTGAGTGCATAGGCTGTGAAAAGGTGATTTTCTCAGTAATAATCATGTCTCTTCCTTACATTCATTATGTAGTCAGCTGGCGAACACCCCTGCCCTACTCACCTTAAAATCATCATTTTTGGGTTAAAATTCGATTAATTCATGCTCTGTGCCAATTATTTATGTGAATGGGGTCTTAAATAAGTGCTATGCATGTCCGTTAGGGAGGTAGGTAGGTGGTTTTCTGATTTAGGTTAGGTTAGGTTAGGGTCAAGAATGACCGGTGCTGTTGGTGAACAGTGAACACCTTTGCCATACCTAACTCTTTTTCTGGTAACAGTTTATTTATTTGATGCTTTGTATCCCATATTTTAGTGCATAAGATGTGAGAAATGATGATTTTCATAGTGATTGCCACATCCGATACTTTTTTACACTAAGCTGCCAACTCATGAACATCAATGCCTTACTTACCTCAAAATCATCATTTTTGGGTTAAAATTCAATGAATTCATGCTTTGTGTCCATACGGTGTGAGAAAGGGTGATTTTCATAGTGATTTCCATGTCTGATACTTACTTACACTTGCTGGCAATTTGTGAGCACCTATGCCTTACTCACCTCTAAATCATCATTTTTTAAAAAGGTTAAAATTCAGTTAATTCATGCCTTGTGTGCATTATTTATGTGAAAGGGGACTTAAGTAAGTGCTATGCATGTCTGGTAGGGAGGTAAGTAGGTGGTTTTCTGATTTAGGTTAGGTTAGGTTAGGGTCATGAATGACCAGTGCTGGAGCTTCAGGGCCACTATCTGGACAAGACCACTGTCCGGTCATGCCATTGGCTCTATTACGTCGGATAATGGAGGGATTATTACTTCAAGAGACATCAGATATCGGTATGTGGCCACAGACTGGGTCTTGATAGTAATTAAACATGAGTGTATGTATTGGATACATAGTGCGTATTGGGTGTTGATGGTACTCACACAAAAGTCTATGTATTGGATACATAGTGTGTATCAGACGCAAATAGACCATCCAGCTTCGTCCTTGGAATCTTTTGTCAAATTAAGAAGAGAGGACGAGAGTGTTAGTGCATATTGTTGTTAGTGTGTGTGTGTGCGCACACACCTGCTAAGTCACGAGTGATGATGTCATTGGAAGGTTCCTGTGGTATGCAGCCGGGTACCTTGGGCAGTTCGCGTTGTGAGGCCGGCGAGTGTGGTTTGCCTAGTCTGACATAGAGAATCCCTTCATCCATAATAGATTCTATTTTATCTTTTACTTTGGTTTTGCTTTGGATGTAGCTGTAAAACAGCTTCAGTTGATTACTGTTTTTGTTTGTGATGTCCTCCTCAAACTGTTTTTGGGCTTCTCTCCTTATTCTTTTGTATTCGTTTCTTTCCTGTTTGTAGTTGTTATATGCCCTCTCACTGTTGTGTCTTCTCTATGTATTCCACAACATCTCTCTTTCCTTTTGATTTTTTACATTCTTAATTAAACCGTTTGTTTATTTTCATTTCTGCTTCTTTGTGCCGAGGGATGTAATGGCTCCTATTTCATAAAGTTCACAGAATTTTCTATATATAACATTTAAATCTTATCCTCTAAGCTCTTTTTCCCAATCTGTTTCTAAGAAGTATTTCTTTAGGTCATGATAGTTGCCCTTTTTGTAGTTAAGGCTCTTTTTGTAACTTTCATTACTGTTAACTATGTCATATGCAAGCCTGAAGTTGCAATTTAATACTGCATGATCACTTTTGCCAAATGGAGGGTGATACATGATATTGTCAGTATCATTTTCTTGCCTAGTAAATATAAGATTTAGTACTGATGGTACATCAGGTCCTCTTTTTCTGGTGCTTTCTTTTACATGTTGTGTTAGGAAAAATTCCTGCACAAGGTCCAGGAGCTTTTGGTCCCTACAGCTTTCCTGGCTTTTTATATGTAGAATATTCCAATTTATATTTGTATTGAAATCTCCAGATAGTATAATTCTTTCAGATTTCTTCTTCATTCTATGTAGTAATGCTCTTAAACTTTTATTGTACTCTCTGCCAGGTCTTCATATTTGCCTTTTTCCCAAACGTTTGATCTGGTGGCATGTTTAAATTTGCCACAATTACATTCCCTTCAGACGTACTAATCTCTACTGCGATCAGTTCTACCTGTGAGGGTATATCTAGTTCTATTTCTTTAACTTGCAGATTTTCTTTGTTATTATTATAATTCCTCCTCCTTTTTTAAGCTCCTATCTCTTCTCCATATATTGTATTCCTCTAGGTTTAGGGTATCATTTGATATCCTTGATAGTAATTTTGTTTCAGTTTCTTCAGAGAAAGAGTGAATATTGATAAGATGCAGTTTGGGTTTATGCCAGGCAGGGGGACCACTGATGCCATATTCATTGTTCGACAGCTTCAGGAAAAATACATTGGAAAGAAAAGGGAATTGTATTTTGTTTTTGTTGATATAGAAAAAGCTTTTGACAGAGTCCCTAGAGAGGTGGTGAAGTGGGCAATGAGAAAGCTAGGGTTGGAAGAGTGGCTGGTTAGGGTGGTTATGGCCATGTACAGTACATGGGTGCTTGCACCCAGGTAAGAGTGAATGGAGTTTTGAGTGATGAGTTTTCTGTGAATGTTGGTGTGCATCAGGGGTCAGTTTTGAGTCCCTTGTTTATCATGGTACTTGAAGCCCTCTCACGTGACTTCAGAGATGGACTCCTGTGGGAGATGTTGTATGCTGATGATTTGGTGTTGACTGCAGAGAATGAAAAGGAGGCGGAGGAAAGATTTAAGAAATGGAGAGATGGTATGGGGTACAAGGGCTTAAGGGTAAGTGCAGATAAAACAAAAGTGATGATATCTAGGGTTGGTGGCAGTACAATCAGAGGAGAGGGAGAGTGGCCATGTGCAGTTTGCCACAAAGGTGTGGGAAGTAATTCCATCTTGTGCAGTGTTTGTGATAAATGGGTGCACAAGAGATGTAGTGGTATTAGAGGTAGACTGCGAGATAATGCTGATTTTATGTGTGCGGCGTGTCGGGGAGAGCACGTGGAATTGTTAGGCGTGAAAGGATTGAACTTGCTGGTGAGTCACTTGAGTGTGTGGAAGAGTTTTGTTATTTGGGAGACATGTTATGTGCCGGAGGTGGGGCTGGAGCTAGCTCGGTTGCTAGGGTGAGAAGTGGTTGGAAGAAGTTCAGGGAGCTGTTGCCTCTCCTGCCATTGAGAGGACTCTTCTTACGTGCTAAAGGGTCTTTGTATGCAGCATGTGTTAGGAGTGTGATGCACAGTAAAGGAAGAGGATATTCACAGGCTTAAACGTACAGAAATGACAATGATTCGGTGGATGTGCAGTGCGTCCCTGCGTGCAAAGCCTGGGGGGGTTGGGTTTATGATGGAAGAGTTGAGAGGTAGGATGGGACTGGAGTGTATTGCTGTTGTGATGAGGAGAGGTAGGCTGAGGTGGTTTGGACATGTGGAGAGGATGGGGGATGACAGTTGGGTGCAGAGGGTGAGAAGTGTTAATATTGGGGGAGGGGTAGACCGATAAAGACATATGACGAGGTCATTTAGTGTGACCTCAGGGTTAAGGGATTGAACAAGGAGGCTGCCAAAGATCGAGCAGCATGGAGAGCCGCCATTAGGTGTCCAAGGCCGATGCATGCAAGCATGTTGGAGCCTTCAAAAACAATAACGAAAACAATAACGAGTTAGGCAAACAATATGTGGTTCCTTTTCTTTAATATAATCATTCATTTGCATTTTGGTGTGTACATATAAGTGTTACGTCATCTGCATAATGAGCTGTGTGTGTCTGTGTTGTGTGGGGTGTGAGTATGTTATGCACATATAGGTTAAAGAGTGTAGAGGACAAAACAGATCCTTGAGGGATGTTGTTTGTGAAGTTTCTGATGTTCGGTGACTGACCGGCTAATGTTACACGTGCACATATGCCTGCTAAGTAGTTTGCCAGCCATCTTTTGTGTTATTGTGCATGTTTGTTTTGAATACAGTATATTGTTTTTGAGGTTATGGTGAGGGATGGCATCTAAAGTTTTGCTAATGTCTAGTGTGACAAGGAATGTTCTCTGTGGTGGCTTAGCTGAATTGATGCCATCAAAAATTCTTTGTGTAAGGTCTATAAAAAGAGTATTTGTGGAGTGTAGCAGCCTTAAACCATGTTGTGATGGGGTTAGGAGGATGGAGGTGTTATTTTGTAATACTAGTCATTCACTGACTTTGGAGGAGGTGCAGAGGAGTGTGATGGGGCGGTGTGAGGAAGGCAACGTGGGGTATTTTTTGGGTTTGGGGATAGTGATGATAGTACCATGCTTCCAGATGTTGGGTATTATGTTTGTAAGTAGCTGTAGTTTGATATGTTGGTGAGTGCTTGTATGCCTTATGGTCCAAGATGTTTTTTATATGGTCTGGGCCTCAGGCCGACAAGTGCTTAAGGTTGCTAATAATGTGCTTCGTCTGGTTGTAAGTGAAGGGTGCAAAGTCTGGGTCTGTGGGGAACTGTCTCTTGCGTTGGATGACACATCGGTCATCGCAATAGGGGTTTAGATGGCTGACTTGTGAAAAGTGATTGATGAGAGTGTTTGCTTGTTGTTTGTTTGAGGGTATGGTGTCTGTTGTTGTGATGGCAGCGTGTGATTGTATAGTGTTGCTGTTGGAGAGTGTGATGCTGTTTAGTGTTTTGTAGGGTTTGCTGGTGTTTGCTTTGTGATCAAGTGGTTGGAGATAGTTATTCCAATGTATTGTTTGTTGCTCTGATATTTTATTGTTTATTTGTGTGTTTGGTATTTGTATTTGTTGTATGGTGTTTTGTGTATGGGGTGTTGGGGAATGTTGCAGTGCATCATGTTGACTGATCAGGCCTTGAATTTCTGGTGTGAAGTTGGGATTGTGTTTCGTTCTGTTGCCTCTAGGGATGTGTCCTGTCTGCGGTTTGAATAATTGTATTGAAAGTGTGCACAGCGGTGTTGATGTTTGTGACTGGTGTACTGTTTAATGTTCAAAATGTTGTTCTGCTTCAGTTGTGAAGGCCTCCCAGTTAGCTTTCTTATAATTAGTGTATGTGTGTCTGTGGCCAGCTGGGGTGATTCTGGTTTTGGTAGTGATGATGATCGGGAGGTGGTCAGAGCCAAGGATTTTGACCACTCTCCAGGATGTTGTGGGGGCGAGGTTTGGGGAACAAAAGGTGATATCTGGGGATGATCGGAGGAAGAGGGCTTGGTGTGGGATGTGGGTATGTTGATGGAGACTGTTTAGGTTGAAAAGATTATCTGTTTGGGATTGTAGTACCAGCTCTTTGTCTGTGTCAGGGTTGTTTACATGCCAGGTTAGTTATTGCCTCTCCTATTACAAACAGCCTCAAAAAGTCTAGCAAGTCTGTTGCTGTTTGCTTTCCTGAGACTTACTGCTTCTTTTCCACATATATATCTTATTTGTTACTGCACAAAGATAATTATATTCTTCAGCTAATGCTGATCTCACTGGTTGGCAACACTGCACGGAGAGTTCCTTTTTCTCGCAACGGCTGGTATTTTACTCTTTTCTGCACTTACACCCAAACCAAGCTGCAGAGACATTCTTAAAACTAAACCAGTTTTAAATGATCTGGTTTATTTTTATCAGGCAGTGCAACATTATTTGCATACTTCAGATTTGAAATACAGTACTCCATCCTTCACCATTCATCACTGAGGTCAGTACACACCACCTTGTCCCATGTCATCCTTGGCCTACATCTCCATTGACAGTTTCTTAGCTACCTCTATACAGTACTTCTGCACCTCCCCATCTAACTCCCTGGTTTATTCTCTCAACTTGTTAAACCAATTTAGTCTCCTCATTTTTACTTCCTTTCTCTTGTCTTCCACTCTTGTAGGAATTATTACCATACAGTACTCACACTCATGAGTTATAGAAATTGCCCTTATTGACTCCTTGAGCACAGAATGTCTTCTATATTTTATTCTGACCTGTTTCCAGACAGTTTTATTTATGAAAGGACTGAAATTATTCACATCAGAGCAAAAGCATATCTCCTCTCTTTGCTTGGATCAGAGTGTTTCTTTCACTCCACATTCAGCCAGAAATGAGTGGGTTATGTATAGTTATCTTGTCACATCATTCACAAATCTCGCGGTTATTGTGTGAAGAGAACATCTCAAAAAGTTCCTTACAAAATTTAATATTATTAAGGAATTATGATGATACCTTAAGTTGATCTGAGGCTTTTCTGAGTGTGTGGTGTTTGGTGGTAGGTGAGGACACCCATCATCCACCCACTGAATATAGTGCTGCCTTATGGTCTCTACACTGAGTGACCAGTCAAATGGTTTCCTGTAATCCAGGAAATAATTTACTACACTGGGTGGTAACCATGTAAGCAAATTATGGTGCCGGGTAGTTTAGTGGGTAATTAAGGAGCTCCAGTCAGATTGAGAACGTGTAGGTTTATATCCCAGAGGCGGTTGGGGTTTACTGCACATGTAATGCCACTCAGGGGTGAGTGAGGTTGGTCACTCTCATCTTAAATGTCAGGACCAACTTGCCAAGCCCTGGGCTTCTACACCTCTCTTGGGGCAACACAGGATTAGTTGATAAATTAATCTTGCTTGACATCGTAGCTTATTAGAAATCATGGTCAAGATAATGAGATAGAGATGGAATATGCATCAGACTGAATTGAGGCATATAATATGACAAAGCATTAAGCTATTAAGTGAAGGCATTCAGGAAATTGGTGATGGTTTTCAGAGTAGCAGTGCGGAATCTGAAACTTATCTGTAAAAAAATACCTGGTATATATTAAAGCGACATGCCAGGTACTGCCTGTAATAGTTGGAAGTAACTGGGACAGCTAAAATAAAAGGCTTCAAAGATAAGACTTATGAAGTGTGCAGTTGTTAGAAACACATAAATCATGCTATAAATAGACTAAAGACAAAGAAGGCAATTGATATTGCTGCATTCTTTATTACCACATCAGGAGTGTAGGGACCCAGTACTGCTGAGTGTTATTATGTAATCAATAACCTCTATCAACCCCCAGATTTAGAGAAAAATGGGCCACATCTGGTTTGAGGGTCTTATCCACAAGACCACCAGGCATCCATTTGTTGGTTATATGAGTGTCACCCAATGTATTAAAATAGTTTCATGAGTTACAGAAAATCATAAGGCTTATCGCTCAGTGCAGAGTTACCAAAAGTAGCACTATATTGGATCAATGGATGGCAGGTGTCCCATGAAGAATGGCTTTGTGAAAAATTTATGTATATCTTGTGTTTCAGAATACTTTACTAGATGGTGAGGAAGACAGAAATGGGGATGAAGAGGAAGATGAGGAGGATGAAGATGAGGAGGAAGAGGAAGGCATAGGGAAAGAGGAAATGGAGACAGTGGCAGATTGAGAAAATTTTCATCTTCCAATAAAATCCAAAGGAATGAACTTCAGTCCATGAAAATCACCGTTAACCTGAACATGGATGGACTAAAGCTGATGTGCTAAAGTGTGCGGTACCTTAAAGCAGACTACAGCCTTTAAGGAAGTTTTATGTACACTAACTTACTGTGCCGTATTTCAGTAACATGTAATTGAAACAATACCACACCTTAGATATAGCCAACACATTCATATCTTACTGGGGCAAACATGTCATAAGATTAACATCTAGCAAAGAGTGAAGATGGTAAATTGTTCTTGCATCACTCCATGAAAAGTAAAGTATATAATATTGTAGGTTTTTAATAAATTCAAGCACATATTTTTGTGTATTGTATTGGATAGGTGTATGTGAAGCTGCAGAATGTGGTGAATGTTTTTGGCTTATCATGATAGAGCCAGGATTCCGGGGACTTGAATGACGAGTGAATGGAAGCATGGCCCATTAGACTGGGCAACCTTGGGCTGTCTGGACGTTGCTACTGCTCACCCTGCCCTAGGGTGGAAAAGGAGGTCTGGATGATGATGATGATAACCCCAAATATCATCCATCATGGAAATGCCTCTTACTCTTCAGGATGGTGAGTACAATCAATCATCGAGTTATGCGAACGATATGGACTGGACAAGGACCATGCTACTCAAACACGCGTTATTCAAACAATATGTTTGCATGTATAACAGTACAGTGTGTTCTGGCAACTTTCTAAAACTCTCACTTTTACCCCTTATTACCATCCTACCATACATAAATTACCTGCTACTTAGGTAAAACACTGAAAGATATATAAGTGTTATACACTAATTAAGAAAAAAAAATGGTTTTACACCTGGTATCCCCATAGGGCTAAGGCGTTGCCTCTGGGTAGAGGAATTTTGGATTGGAGTGTGTAGCATTTTATGACCAGATGCCCTTCCTGATGTCCACTAATGAACCTTGGGTGGATTCGATCCTCCAACCCTTCAGTCAGAGCGGAGCGCTCTAACCCACTGAGCCACAGCTGTTGTACACTAATTAAGAACATAAATGGTATTAAAATAGCATTAGCAAAAAAGTTAAGCTGGGTACCTGTGTGTTGTTGATGCATAACTCCATGGCACTCTTCCCCCGTCCCCACCCCCAGGGGCATTCTTCCCCAGCCCTCACCCCCAGTGGCACTCTTCCCCTGCCCCCTCCCCTAGTTTTGTTGTCATTCTTGAGATGTTGCTGCTCCTGCATTCAATTCAACATCTAAGTTGAATCCTTCAAAGTCCAAGGCTGAAACAACATAGTTGACATTGTCATTGGAGGTGGATATACCCAGATGTAAGCCGGGCAAGCATGGCAAGTCTGGCGGGTGACGTCACCACCTGCGACTTTCAAATTGCGTTCCCAGGCCAGCTTACACTTCCCACATAAAGTCGATATGTTCCCTGTGTTGATTATAACCTGTTGCATTATGCTGACCCCGTTAGAACAAAAACATGTTACTCAACCACGCGTTACTCAAGGATTGACTAAACTTAATGAGATAATGTAATTTATTATGCTGTTAATTTATCATCCACATGATTTAGTTCCTGAATGGTTTTACTCAGACATAGTATTGATGGCATTAGTTAATGATGCACTCTTTGTTTTTTATGTAATTGATTTATGTAATATACTGTATTTTTTTTCTTCTTTTTTATGAACAGATCTTGATTACCACTCTGATTAGTTTGTTTTCATGTGATTGAACTGGGACACTCTCACAACTTGAATACTAAGCTGTGGTTGGCTGAAATTTGGTGAGACTTGATTACGAGGTAGGAATGGTTCTGCTTGGTTACTTGCCAAGTTTTAACCTCCAGTCTGACTACACCTGGCAGTCAGCAGACCTGAAAGGAGCAATGGATCATTTTCAGATGAAAACAAACCAACTAAAGTGCCTTCATTAAGTTTAATTATAATTACATGAACAGTTAACTATAGTCAGTTTCACGGAGTCTAATGCACTAATTTTGCCAGCTGAGGACAGGTGGATTTAGTAACACTGCATGATACATTTGGGCTGTGATTGTTCAATTTCCGTTGTGTTTGAACATGCACCAAATTGACTTTGTATTCCAATCAGCGCCCTCATTTATTTGTAAGATACCGGATAATACAGAAACAAATTAAAGCAATTACAGTAATCCCTCCAATATCCGATGTAATAGAGCCAAAGGCATGTCCGAATATTGGTTTTGTCCGGATATTGGTCTTGAAGCTCCAGCACTGGTTTTTCATGACCCTAACCTAACCTAACCTAAATCAGAAAACTACCTTCTTACCTCCCAACTGGACATGTATAGCACTTATTTAGGTCCCTTTTCACATAAATAATGCACATATAGCATGAATTTATTGAATTTTAACCAAAAAATGATGATTTAGAGGTGAGTGAGTCATAGGAGCTCAGAACTTGCCAGCATAGTATAAGTAAGTATCTGACATGGAAATCATCTTTTCTCACATTTTATGCACTAAATTATTGGATACAAAGCATCAAATACAGTAAATGATGTAAATTGCTACCAGAAAAATGGTTAGGTTAGGTTAGGTTAGGTTATGACCGGACATGAAATTCACTGCTTCCACCTTTTTCCTAGCTGGTGCACTTAATAACCATCCATGAAAGAATTAAATTAAAAGCAGGAAATTATGATGAACACAATGTTAAGTTAGGTTAGGTTAGGACCGGACATGAAATTCACTGCTTCAACCTTTTTTCTAGCTGTTTTACTTAAGAACCATGCATGG
>JAGKTI010000829.1:56010-66708 GCA_018397915.1 Birgus latro | reverse complement strand
AAAATTAAATTGCAAGCAGGAAATTATGATTAACATTTAGGGTAATTTCTTAACACATTAACAGCATGATGAAAACAGGTTAGGCATGAAAATCTTTATGGTAACCATAGGTTAGGTTAGGTTAGGACCGGACATGACATTAACTGCTTCCACCTTTTCTCTAGCGGTTTTACTTAAGAACCATGCATGGGAAAATTAAATTGCAGGCAGGAAATTATGATTAACATTTAGGGTAATTTCTTAACACATTAACAGCATGATGAAAACAGGTTAGGCATGAAAATCTTTATGGTAACCATAGGTTAGGTTTAGGGGAGGCGGTAGCTCGATCGGTAGAGAGTTGGCTTGCGGTCCCGTGGGACCCAGGTTCGAATCCTCGCTGGTGCAGGGAACAGTTTAAGGATTTGAATTTCATTAAATCAGGCTTTACTGATCTACCAGAAGACCCGCCGACATGTCGTAAAAATGACCCCGCTAATACCAATACACCAGTCCTGTATGAGACAGCCCTAGCATGTATTCAATATGGACGGTGGGTGTTAAGCGCCGAAGTGGTGACATGTAGATTGTAGGAGGACGACTGGGCCTTGATAGCAGGCTGTGAAGCCTATGACCAGAGTCGGACACATAAAAAAAAGACAAAAAAAAAGGTTAGGACCAGACATGAAATTCACTGGCTTCCAACTTTTTTTTTGGCTGTTTTACTTAAGAACCATGCATGGAAAAATTAAATTGCAAGCAGGAAATTATGATTAACATTTTTGGTAATTTTTTAACACATTTACAGCATGATGAAAACAGGTTAGGCATGAAGTTAGGGTACTTACGAACAAGAAGCTGGCATCCTGATGTAATAACCCACTCTATCATCTCAGACTCTGACAGGAAGACCTTGCACCTGACACACCTTTCCACTTGAGAATCACCAGCACTTATCACCAACTCTTTCCACAACGTTTTTTTTTTTATAACTGGAATCACATCACTTCACTGCACTGTACATAACAGTAAATTCCTGTGTGGTCTAGTGACGATCATCACACACATGATGAAGAAGGTGAAAAGTATCAAGCACTGTAGGAGGTAGGGTATCACCACAAAAGCAATCACTTCGGCCGCCATTGTCGGAGGTGTTCAGGAGGCAGTAATGCCGACCGACAGACAGGTGCCACGTAAACATGGCCGATCAGCGCGGGCGGGAAATTCAAACTGACGCAGTCCCAAAAAATCGGAATTTTTTCTATTTTTTTATAATTTTTTGGCATTTTGGGGTTTGGGCAGCCCACAATATCCGAGTAGTGAGTATGTCCGAGTATTGGACATCCGAATAATAGAGGGATTACCGTATATCTTTAATGATAAATATGTGGCTTTTAAATTACTAGAGATAAATCTGAAGGACATTGAAAACAAAACTATGTAAAATCGCGAATAGATGCATACGGACACAGCAACTGATTTACAGTACTGTATTTCAATTCATTTCATCATGTTTGATTTCCTTCACACTTCATGCGGTTTTATTATAGCAGCATAGTTTGACTATTATTTTCTCATGGGGTTTGCTTTTATCTTACTTTCATTTCTCCCACCATTAACAAAAAAATTCGGTTCATTCTACAGTGATATAACCCATTACTTTCCCGGCTTCTCTCTGTCAAGGGGACTGAGATATATCATGCTTGAGGAGAGGATGCATGGTGGCCAGGGGTAGGGTGCCCATCTGTCTGTCTGTATGTCTCTTATGATACAAAGTCAGGAAAATCAAATATCAAACTTATTGATGTAAGAAATAATTTTACTGATCTGGCTATGAATACAGACAAATGTAGATTTTTAAAGCTACTGTTACATAAGAAGGTAATGAAAATGTGTCTGTACACTATATATATTGAGAATAGCATGTATTGGCCCCAGAGAGTGAGTGAGTGTGTGTGTGTGTGTGTGTGTGTGTGTGTGTGTGTGCACATGCTTACACAAATCATAATTATTAGATAGATAAGCTAAGCGTATTTAGGTTAAGGTTGTATATTAATAGATGAGGTAATGAAGGGCATGGTGTAGACTGTAGACTGTGATACTGTGTAGTAATGGTGTGAAAAACATTTGAGCCTTCAAAGGACCTCGGAACCACCACCTTGCTATGAATGTCTGAATTCCCGCCACAGTCGCTAACTGTCTCCATATGTGTGCAGTTGCGACTTTACTTAGTTTTGTTATCAGAATCGTTCAGGTTTATCTCTAATAATTTAAAAGGAAAATATTTATCATTAAAGATATCATTGCTTTAAACTGTTTCTGTATTATCCGGTATTTTACAAATACTTGAGGGCATTGATTGGAATACAAAGTCAGTTTGGTGCATGTTCAAACTCAACAGAAATTGAACAATCACAGCCCGAGTGCATCGCGCACCTGTCCTCTGCTGGGAAAATCAGTATGTCAGACTCCGTGAAACTGACTATAGTACTGATGTAAATACATCATCATCACTATTTGTAAATTTAGTTCTGGCCTGAGATTTAACTTGAATTTTGTTAACGACAGGTTACTAAGAAAGCCTTCCCCCCTTTGGTTCACCTTGCTTCTTGACCGACATAACCATTGATGGTGTTACACAGAATTACAGTTTTGCATTGCAGCACCAGCATATGAATATTAAAGCATCACTTCTGGACTACTGTAGAGTTTGTCTTGGCCTGTACAATAACAGTACTTTTGTGTGTTATGCTTTGCATAATTCCATGACAAAAAGTATTAGCAGTTTTTAATTAATGATGAAGGTGACAGTAGACTTGTTTTTCTGTTTGTGTGCCTTGAGATCCAGTAACAAAACTGGAGTTTTAGCACTGATAGATGATGCACGAACAGGGACAAAAGTTTGTTGTTCCAGTGCCTATATTTCATGCTGTGGTCTTATCACTAATTTTCCTTGCTGGTACATTAGTGGTAAATATGAGTCATCTATGAGCAGAGAAACATGCTAAGCCTCTCTCACCCTAGGAATACAAACCAGCTAAGGAAAGAAAAAGAAGAGGTTGAATAATTGTGAACTTGTCTCCCCTGAATGTTCCTCCCAACATATTACTGTAATCTGGTATGATAGATTGTGCATTTTACTTAACAGACATGATGAGTTAGTGGGTCCCTTTTGCCACTGTAGTGTCATGTCCGGCATAGGCTTTGATGCTGAATGACTCATTTAGCTGACCTTTTTTTTTTCCCTCGTAATTTCTCATTATGCATTATGACATGATCTCTAAAGTTGCACTGTTTAGTAATAACTCAAATACCTAGCATAACTTTGTATTTAATTGAGCTTTACTGCCTGCTTCTCTTCCTCATGCAATATAGACATTATTGACGTACATTTTGAAATGATTTAATATGAATTTATCATATACAACTATTGGCAGTACAAAAATATAACTTTATAAATCATACATTTAATGTCACAGATGCAGTGAGAGAAACTATGTAGTTCAACTCATCCCCTTAGTATGTATTTATTGTCTAGCTCTCTCTCTCTCTCTCTTTTTTTATTTTTTATAATACATGGAAGAAGGAACTAAAGGCCAGAAGCCCGTAAGACTGTTCTCTCCAAGGTAAAAACGAAAACATGAAACAGAGGGCCAAATTCAAGATCTGTTCATTTTGAGATGCCTGGACACTCTGTGTTAGACTGTAGGTCATAGACAGTAGGGTAGGTCGATTATAAATCTGCTATCTTGGACGAGTAGAGATAGTTAGGACTCAGTATTGTGATGTCTAACGAGGAATTTTAGATCCATCACTCATATAGTTTTTTGAGGAAATCTATCAAAAGAAGACAGTGCAAATATCAGTGACTCATTGCATTTTTTCCCAATTTTACTCTGAATTACGTTTGTATGAAAGCATGTGGGCATTCATTGAGCTTGACTTTTTTCGTGTTGCGGGTATGTTATGTTGTGATATATTTCTTGAAAATGGAAAAACTCCCGATTCTGCAGTGTCAACTTGGACTGGTACAGTACGCCAGAAAGTTCTGCAGTCAGCTTTTGCCGCTGGATAAAACCGAACCTCTTACACTTCGCCAAGATTTTTTTTTTTTTTTTTTTTTTTTTTTTTTTTTTTTTTTTTGTCCAACTTTGGGCATAGGCTTCACAGCCTGCTATCAAGGCCCAGCCATCCTCCTACTTACCAAACACCTCTACATGTCACTACTTCAGCACCAACACCCACTGTCCATATTGAATACATGCTAGGGCTGTCTCATACAAGACTGGTGTATTGGTATTAGCGGGGCTATTTTTATGGCAACCTGTCATATGTAGTACAGTATAACTATTATCTGCAGAACGGTCATCCCCATGTAAAAGATTACGCTACTTCTAAGATGATAGCAAAGGATGTCATTGACATCTCTGGCAGGCAGTCCTACAGCAGTCAGTGGTCCGCTGGCAAAACTGTGCGAAAAGGATTGTCAAGGTATGCCACAGGTGAAGTTCACCAAAATCAATAATGAAATGGCAAGTGACCTGAGTTGCAATCAGAGGCATCTTCTGGATTATGCAGTTGGAATTTTGAAAGGTGAAGTCTGCCAGAGATGCTGCCTGGAAGATCGGACCGCTCAACAATGATCAATGGCTGACACTGGCAATTCGGCTGATGTGTGTTTGGACGAGAGGTGTTTATCCTCCGGAGCTCTACGATAACCTACACAAAATTACACGATTCACAGTTCAAGTTTATGCATTCAGCTGGTTTGAGATCAAACAGGACGACAAGTTCCACAATCAGCAACAGTACATCTTTAACATGATACAATGGATCAAGAAGGAATGTAGCTCTTAGGAACCTGAGGTATAATGCATTCACTCTGCTGCCAGAGAATGTGCTCTATGCCATGATGAAGTCGGATGAAGCAGGACTGAGAGAAGCTGCTTCTCAAAAACTTCTCTCCGTCAGTTATATGGCTGGACATTTATGCTGAGAAATGTAGAAACTAATTATAATTATATAGATTTTGTTTTTCAGTTTTAACATATGACCAACAACCTTTGCATTTTTCAGAAGTGAGAAACTGACCAAGATGAGACTGAATAGGATCCTAGTCATCAGCACTGATGCCACACACTTGTCAGAGTTGATCGATCTCTCCCAGAGTGGCATTTGTGAGCCTGCTTTCACGGAGATTTCATAGACCGCGAGCTGCAGGAGGCATTGTTGAGCGGCAAGAAGCTGGAGTTACCTGACCTACCTTCACATTCTCAGAGCGTTGAGAGGGCCGTGAAGTTGACATCCGAGGCTTCTCACACCGTTTACGGCCATGAAGCGAGACACAAACACATCCTGGCTTAAGTTTTAGTCGCCAGATGAGGCCTTCGTTTGCTTCAAAGGGTTCTTACAGGGAGGGAAACAAAGAACTTGGAATGTGAATATGCGATCTTGTCTCTCTCCCCAGTGTTTTTTATTATTGAATACAACGACAATACCACGACTGTCCACTGAAGCAATATTCTTTTTTTTTATGGAATTTCTTAAATATGAAGTTTACAGTCATTTTGAGAGGGGGTTAAATATATTATAACCAGTTTAGATGTATCCAGTAGCCATAATTCACATAATAAAGTGCACACATTTATACAATACACATACATAACACAAAAAAAGGCACATATGCATAAAAAAACATACGGCGAAAACACTACAGTTGAAATAATTTCCTCAATAAACGGTTATTACCAGAATGCTTATAATTATTTGTACATCGTCATTGCAGTAACTGCTATCTCAGCTTGTCCAATATCAATTATTTCGAAAAGTGTGAAATCGACCTACCCTAATAGACAGTAGGAAATGTGGTTAAAGGTAGACAGTTCCCAACGTGACCCGTTGCATACATGAAAGACTGGAAGTAATAGTTAACTCTTGCCTTAGAGAGTTGGGCAGAAAAGGGAGGAGAGATTGTTGTTAGATGGGTGCTACGTGCCCACCATAGTGGTGAAGCGATGCAAGCAAACAGTTCTGGGGAGCAGTGACCATAGAAGTAGCGATGTTCATTCCGAGATGCCTGGACACTCTGTGTAAGACTGGAGGTCATAGACTGTAGGAAATGCGGTTAAAGGTAGACAGTTCCCAAGTTGACCCGTTGCATACATGAAAGACTGGGAGTAATAGTTAACTCTTGCCTTAGAGAGTTGGACAGAAAAGGGATGAGAGATTGTTGGTAGACACATGCTGTGTGCCCACCGTAGTGGTGGAGCGATGCAAGCAGACAGTTTTAAGGAGAAGTGACCTTAGAAGTAGCGATGGAAAAGAGATGAAGATGCAACTGTGTGGCGAAGTAACAGAGGTTGAAGGAAGCGAGCAAGAGGAGGAGAGTTAATAAGCCTTTGACTCCACCTTGTTGAGAAGAGCTGTATGTAAGGAGCCTCAACAGACATGAGAGTTGTACTCTCTGTAGTGGCAATAAAACTCGTGTATTAAGCCAGCAACTGTGAAAGGGTAAAGACGGCATGGAGTCAGCTTAGCACACCTAATCTCCTAGAAGCAGATTTTACAAGTGAGGTAATATGATCTTTCTAAGATAAATCCTGAGAGAATGAAACCCCAACTATGTTTCAAGATGATGCAGGATTGCATTGGATATTGTTAAAAATTATAGGATGCTCCTGTGGAAGTTTTGATGAGTTGAAAGATGTTAGGACTAACTTTTTGAAGCATAAAAAACAACAAGATTATTTTCACCCCAATCAGAGATATAAGCCAAGTCAGACATTAGATGTACCTTAGCCTCATCCCTTGTTTGGTGAAGTTAACTGCTGCGATGGACACTGTGGGAAATGAATGAAAAGGTGAAGGGAGAAGTCATCAGTGTATGAGTGGATAGGGTTAGATGTACTGCTTAGAAGGTCATTGATGAATAGAAGGAAAAGAGTCAGTGACAGGAGAACCCTGAGGAACACCACTATTGATAGCTGCTATAATAGCAGCTATAGAACAACCAGAGAGGAAGCTAGAGATGAAGGCACAGATAGAAGGATAGAAACTGTATGAAGGCAGTTTGGAAATTAGAGATTTATGCCAGACTCAGTCAAAAGCCTTTGAGATGTCAAGTGTAATGGCAAAGCTTTCGCCAAAGTCCCAAAAGGAGGACAACCAGGAGTCTAAAAAGTAGGTGGAGCGTCCCTGGTGGAACCCATGCTGACTATTAGAAGAGGGTTGTGATAGGAAAGATGCTTTAAAAAATTTTTAAAAATTTTGCTTATGTAATGCCACTCAGGGATGAGTGAGGCTGGTCACTCTCATCTTAAATGTCAGGACCAACTTGCCTAGCCCCGGGGTCCTGCGCTCCTCATGGGGCAGTGTAGGATTTGATGATGAATGAATTAAAAAGAGGATATTAAAACAACTGGGCGATAGTTAGAGGGCTGGGATTGGTCATCCTTGTTTGGGACAGGCTGAATGAGAGCAAACTTCCAGCAAGAAGGAAAGGTACAAGTTGATAGATAAAGGTGAAAGAGTTTACCTAGGCAGGGTGTAAGCACAGAAGCACAGTTTTTGAGGACAACAGGAGGGACTCCATCAGGCCCATATGCCTTGTTAGTATTGAGGCCAGTGATGGCAGAAAATACATCAGCTGAAGAAATTTTAATGTCAGCCATGAGGAAGTCAGCAAAGGAAGTGATGGAAGAACAGCACCGGAATCATCAAAGGTGGAATTGAATGAGAAAGTCTGAGTGTAAGAGTTCTGCTTTGTCAGTAGAAGAAACAGTAACAGAACCATCAGAATGGAAAAGAGGAGGGAAGGATGATGAGGTAAAGTTGTTACAAAGGCTTTGGCAAGATGGCAGAAGGAGCTGGAAGAATCTGAGTGAGAGAGTTCAGAGCATTTTGTACGAATAAAACTATTTTTAGCAGAGCAAAAAAAAAAAAAAAACAATTCTGGACAGAAACCTAAATGAGATGAGATTCAGAGCAGGGTTGGCTGCCTTATTTGTTTTACAATACATATTTTGTGACTTTAGGACTATAGATGTGCGTAGCAAAACTACTAGATACTGGACCTGTTTTAATCCACGAAGTGTTGTGTGTGAGTGTGATAATGGTAACAGCCTGTACTGTATTACCCTCAGTGAGGTGAAGGGGCTTGAAATACCAGAATTTTAAAGTCTGTTTGTGAATGTTTCTGTGTGTGTGTGCTTGCATGCCTGTATTTGTGTGGGTAATGCTTGTTTGTGTTTGTGTAGGGGTACTAGGTTTACTCTCACTTTACTTACCCAATGTATTGAAGATAATCCAAATTTGTACTGCAGTACAGTGCTATTGTGTTTAACCCATAAACTACAAAAGACTGGAAATTCAAAGTGCATCCAATACACATGCATAGAGAAAAAAAAGTTTATCATATTTGTTTTCTTGTCTTGATATGATAAACTATAAATACTGTACAGTAGGGCAACAGGTTTCACAACATGCAGGTTGGTGAAATGCACTTTCGCAGCAACCATCAGATATTCCTGTGAGTGAACATTCGAGACAAAAATGCATTTTTGTGCCCTCCGGCACCTCAAGTTTCAGATTCTCTCCACTGTGACACCAGCACTGACACTCAGTTTTGGCCTGCTTCCCACACATTTTCAGTGTGTCCGCAAGTTGACTGTTACACTCTTGCGTCCTTGATTATACTCCGTTTTTTTTATTGAGGCAAAGATGCACTCAACAGGTTGGTGGTGACTGGCTGAATGCAACATGTCTAAATAACATTTACTAACCCAAACTTCCCCCTCAGATATATGTTGTCAATTAATAATGATAACGAGTAAAGAGATTATAAAGTAATGTTGCATTCAGTCAGTCATCACCAGCCTGTCAAGTGCATCTTCGTCTTGATAAAAAAAACTGAGTATAGTAAATGAGAGAAATATGTCATCTCGTGCTTCAGGTCGAGCCAGAGATGAACTGAGTGATAGCGAATTATGGTGTAAGAAGGTGTGAACCTGGAAGGGCGGTAAAGGGAAGGCCAAGCGTGACTGCTGCAAGGGGATGAAAAAACGCAAGTATGATGACGAGTTAAAAAATAAAATTGTGGCGGAAATGGAGGAATTCTCAGGCTTTGTGGAGAAGCAAGAGAGACAAGCCTCAAGAGAAAGGCATAACAGAGTGAATGTGCTGCATCAAAGGGTGCAACAAGAAAGGAATGGTAGTGATGGAGACGGTGTTGGAGGCAGTGGTGGGGCCCAGTAATGCCTAGGATACCCCCGTAACATCGAGTCCATTAAGTCCTTCACTCTGGTCTTTCTAGTGTGTGTGTTACATGTGTAAGCATTATTGCCAGAAAGATTGCTGGGAAGGATTGCTACTATAAGTTGTTTTGGCAGGGGGGAACTGATGGATATGGGGGTATGGGGGTGTTGGTTGCGGAGAAATGGGTGGAGTATGTTATGAATGTCATGAGAGTAAGTGATAGGATAATAGTAGTGAAAATTTTGATCGGACGGGTGATGGTTTCAGTCATATCAGCATATGCTCCGCAGGTAGGATTGGATGACGCAGAGAAGGATAGATTTTGGGATGATTTAATACGCGTAGTAAGTGGTATGGGTGATGATGAGGTAGTGGTTCTGGGAGGGGATTTAAATGGTCATGTTGGTGAAGCAGCTCAAGGTTATGAAGGAGTCCATGGAGGATGTGCATATGGTGTGAGGAATGCGGAAGGGGAAAGAATACTCGAGTTTGGGGAGGCTATGGACATGATTGTGTGCAACACACATTTTAGAAAAAGAGTGAGTAGATTGATTACGTACGAGTCCGGGGGAAATAGTAGCCAGATAGATTATTTTCTGGTAAGGAGGGTTGATAGGAGATTAGTGAGGGATGTTAAAGTTATAGGAAGCGAGGAGTGTGTTCAGCAGCACAAACTGTTGATTTGTGACATGGTGCTTAAGGAACGAGTGATGAGAAGGATGACATATGTACCTAGGAGGAAAATATGGAAGCTGAGAAACCAATCAGTAAGGGATGCCTTTTATAGTGAGATGAGGAGAGTGGTGGCTGAACAGGAAGCCAAAGATAGAGACGTTAATGAACAGTATGGAGCCCTTAAGAACAACCTCTTGAGAGTTACCGATGCAGTATGCGGTTGGACAAGAGGCCCACCAAGACATAAAGTAACTTGGTGGTGGGATGAGGGTGTAGAAGCCGCAGTTAAGGAGAAGAGAAGGCTTTTCCGGGAATGGAAGAAGGGTGGTAACAGGGAGGAGTACTTGGCTGCCAAGCGCAGGGCTAGAAGAGAGGTATACAGGGCGAAGTCTGAGTCACAGAGACTTTTACTTGATAATCTAAATCATGAAGGAAGGAAAAATATGGTTTTTAGGGTGGCAAATCAGATGAAGAGAGATAATCGGGACATTGTAGGCGAGCAGTGTGTGAAGAATGATGAAGGAAGGGTAGTGGTTAACAGTGAGGATATTAAAGATGCATGGAGAGAGCATTATAGCCGGTTGTTGAATGAGGAGTTTGATTGGGATAGGGAAGGTTTGGAGCCAGCTGATCCAGTGTTTGGGCCTTGGCCTTTGATTGACGCTGCTACTGTGAGTGAGGCAATAGGCAGGATGCGGGTGGGGAAGGCGGCAGGTGTGTCTGGGTTGACTGCCGAAATGTTGAAGGCCTCAGGAGATATTGGGGTGAGGTTAGTCACTGACCTGATAAATA
>JAGKTI010000829.1:43069-54078 GCA_018397915.1 Birgus latro | reverse complement strand
ATTAAATGTGACTTAAGGGTTAAGGGACTGAATAGGGAGGCTGCCAGAGATCGAGCAGCGTGGAGAGCCGCCATTAGGTGACCAAGGCCGACACATGCAAGCATGTTGGAGCCTTCAAAAACGAAACGAAACGAAACTGTATTTAAGTGCACTGTACTCTATTTTATGATGTTTTTATGTTTTATTGTTAGTTATGATTTTGGCCACCCCTTTTGGGATTAAGGCATCTGGCAATAGATAGATAGATGCTTTATGATTTATTGTGTTAATAGCACCATTTCAGGTACCTTTGAGACGTATTTATAGTAGAAAATACACTATGGGGAGTGAGTTTTCTTATGGGCCCAGTCCCTATTAGCTTATTTCTGATAAGGTCAATGCCCCAACTTTGTCAAAATCAACTTTTGGGGCACTTCACGGTCCTTATTAGGCGTGAAACCTGGTGCCCTACTGTATCAGTTTTCAGGTCAGTATATGCCATAGTTTAATCACTGCAGTGTTTTGAAGTTCAATAATTTCATTCTGCAAGAAAAAATATGTATCATCATCATCATGCGGACCTCCTTTCCCACCCTACGACAAAGTGAGGAGTAGCAATGTCCAGACAGCCCAAATTTGCCCAATCCAGTGGGCCATGCTTCCATTCACTCACCATGCAAGCCCATAGGATCCTGGCTTTATCTGATACCCCGAAAACATTCACCACGTTCTACAGCTTCTCATAAATGTATCTGATAGAGTCAATCCAGACACTGTCACGTTAAAAAAGGGTGCCAAATCCCTGATCATGCGCTTCTCCTCACAACATTCATCCAGCCAGTTTGATCTCTTGTCAGTCACCTAGCCTTACCAACTCCCAAACCTCTCTTCCTCACACACTCGTCCACCATATCCCTTCATCTTCTCCTTGGCCTCCTTCCTCCTTCAAATTCGTTCAGATATACTTTTTTCACCACTGTTGTTATCCATTCTCTCCACATGACCATACCATCTTAGTATACCCTCTTCGATTCTCGTGTCCACAAACTTCCTCACTTCATATATTTCACGAGTCACATTACAGTATTTCGTATTCTATCCACTCTCTGTACTCCACATACATTCCTCAGGAGTCCCATTTCCACTGCTCTCACTCGACTTTTCATTTTCATGCCACACCATAGTCTTACATCCATATGTAAGCCTCGTGCAGCTGCAGCACTCAAGCCTCTGTTTCTTATCAAGGCCTTCATTGCACCAGCTACTTTCCTTTCTTGTGTCACTCTACTTTCCACTTCTTTTGCACATTTTCCTCTCTTTTCTATCACTGTACCTAGGTATTTGAACTCTCTCACCAATTCCAGTTTCACTCCATTCACTGTAACATCACACAGGGAGTCACCTTTCTCAGTAACCATCACTTTACTCATTTCTTCATTTAATCTCAAGGCATGACACTCACAGACACAAGCAAAATTCTGCACTAGTCTACCAAGTTTTTGTACGATATTTGCAAGTAGTACTGCATCATCAGCATACAACAAATTTGAGATCTTCCGTCCATCTCCATCACCTTTCATTACCAACACCATCCCCCTCTCCATTACTTGTGTTTTTACTTCTCTCATCACCCCATCCATATATGTATTGAACAACCATGGGGACATCACACAACCTTGTTGCACGCCCACACCGATCATGAACCATTCTCTTAGATGCCCATTAATCCTTACATATGCTTCACTACCATCATAAAATCTCTTGATGGCACCTAGCAGCTTACCATCTACACCGTACATATGCAAAACCTTCCACAATCCTTCTCTGTCTGCTCTGTCTTATGCTTTTTCCAGATCCATGAATGCCATAAACACCTTATAGTCCATCTCACAACCCTTCAGTATTTGTTTTACTGCAAATATTTGATCCACACATCCTCTGTCACTTCAAAGGCCACCCTGTTCGTCACTCACTAGGACTTCTGATCTCTTTCTTACTTTCTCTATAATAATTCATCCATATACCTTCCCTACCACACTCAGTAAGTTTATGCCACAATAATTCTTGCACTCACTTCGCTCACCTTTATTTTTGTGCAGGGGTACAATCATAGTCTTTTTTTCCATTCTGCTGGCACAGTTTCACTCGTTCATTTTTTCTTACATATCTCCAACAAGCACTTCATTCTGCTTTCTCCACTACACTTAATCATCTCTGCATACACCTCGTCAGCCCCAGCTACTTTCCCATTTTTCAGCCGCTTCACAGCACTCTTCACCTTTGCGAGTGTCACATTTCCTGGCGCTGCAATCCTTTTCTGCGGACCCCCCAAACCAGTCATGTTTACAGTGGCTCTGCTCTTTTTATTCCCTTTCATTAGCTTTCAAAATACAGTAATCCCTCCAAGATCCGACATAATTAATAGAGCCATAGGCATATCTGGATCTTGGGTTTGTCCGGGTCTAGGGCCTGAGGCTTCTGGACAGGCACTTATGGACCCTAACCCACCCTAAATCATAAAACCACCTACATAACTCCCACCCAGACATGCATAGTGCCTATTTAAGACTCTATTTACACAAGTAAGGGACACATAGCATGAAATAACTGAAAAGGAACCAGTTAATGAGGAATTACAGGTGAGTATGGAAAATATTTACCAGTTGACAGCATAATGAAACTCCTAATCAGACATAAACATCACCTTTTTCAGAAGGGACAGAAAGCATGAAATAAATAAAATGGAACCAGAGAATTAGGAATTACAGGTGAGTATGAAAAATATTTACCACTTGACAGCATGATGAAACTCCTAACCGGACATAAATATCACCTTTTTCAGACCCTAATCACGCCAATAAGGGACAGAAAGCATGCAGTAAATAAAATGGAAATACAGGTGAGTAGGACAAATATTTACCAGTTGACAGCATAATGAAACTCCTAACCAGACATAAACATCACCTTTTTCAGATCTTAAACACACCACAAAGGGACAGAAAGCATGAAATAAATAAAATGTAACCAGAGAATTAGGAATTACAGGTGAGTATGAAAAATATTTACCAGTTGACAGCATAAAGAAACTCCTAACCAGACATAAACATCACTTTTTCCTGACCCTAAACACACCATTAAGGGACAGAAAGCATGAAGTAAATGAAATGAACCAGAGAATTAGGAATAACAGGTGAGTATGAAAAATACTTATCAGTTTCCTGGGTACTGTACTTACAACATGTCCGTGGCCGTCACGAGGAATAACCCGCCTCCTCCCACACTCTGACAGTGATGAAAGTCCTCTTGAAGCACTGCACTTACACCTTGGCACTCTGAAATTTAATTTCTTAACACTGCACATTTTTTTCTCACTTGTGGTGCACCTAATCTCTCTAGTGTTGCACTTAGTCCTTGGCATTGTGATATCATGTCACTGCACAATGTTTTTTTTACACTGCACAACACTGTAAATTCCCGTGTGGTCTAGTGGCGAGTTTTTGCTAATTATTTACTGTCAGAGTGCGAGAGCAGGTACTGCAGGCAGCCGAGGGACATGTCGCTGGGCTGTGGTGATGGACTACCTACTGCAGACGACTCTGAAGACAGCCGCAAACTTACGTCCAGTGGCGACTCTACCATGGCTGATGTGCTAGGCTGTGGCTCAGAGCTGGAAGGCCTGTCTTGGGGAGGCAGTGATGTGGAGCCAGGGCTGGGCACGGCGGGGGTCACTGGCATGAAAAAACTGTCAATGGTTGATTGACGCAAGGAACGACGATTCTGGCAATTGATGATGCGCTGTCTGAAAGTGTGCATTTCCTTCACAAGTCACAGGGGCCCCATCTCCCGGTCGCAGTCCAGGTGTTCGAGGTAGTCCAGGACGTACTTGACATGTTCCCGGAGTGCGCTCAGTTTGGGGATGGCTGGAATAGTGGCGCGCTGAGAGGGGTCTGCATCATCATCGCTGTCCTCGTTGGAATCTTCAAGCTGGGTACTCGTACCGACAATTGAAGATGTGATATCGATATCAGACATGATCAGTTACCCAGGATTGCCCTCGCTGTCATCCAACCACTCATGCACGTCGTCCATATCCACCTCGTCGCCAGCTACACGAAGACGTGCATGGAAGTCATCCACGTCAAAACCTAGGAGGTCGTGCACCACCTCGGCTCCAGAAAGCAGACGAGACCAACCATTTTCTAGAGTCTTGACAGGGACTTCCCTCCATGCACTCGCCAAGTTGTAGATGGCAGACTTGAGGTTGTAACAGTGAAGGTTTTCGAAAGTCCGCTGGCCTCACGTGTCCCATCCCTACCTGCGCTCGTCCTTGTCCTCGAGAACAACCATCACCTCGTCCAGGAACTTCCAACGATACAGCCTTTTTGTCACCATGATCACTCCTTGGTCCATTGGTTAGATGGGAGCAGTCGAATTAGGTGGGAAAAACATGCACCTAATGCGGCCATTCTCAGCCACCAACATCTTGTCGGATGGATCCACAGGTGCATTGTCCAGAAGAAGGAGAGCCTTTACCTGGTCACGTGGGATTCCCAGTGTCTTTGATAATTGACGACCTCCTCGTCGAAGTGGTGGTGAAACCAATCTTTGAAGATCTTGGCTATGAGCCAAGCCTTCAGAGAATGGTACCAAATGACAGGAAGGACATCCATCACCCGACAAGGCACCGAGGCTGCTTTGTGCGGCCAACAATAACTGGTTTGAGCCGGTGCATGGCATATGCATTGGCACAGCTCAAAGCAGAGATCCATTGCTTGGAGAGCTTCCGGCCAGGTACACGTTTCTCCGTCTCCTCGGCTAGAGTGTTCGTGGGCAGCGAGCAATAGAATAGGCCAGTTTCATCAGCATTATAGACTTGACCGAGAGTGAGGCTCTCCCAATCGATCAAGCCCTTCACCTTCTGGCGAAACTCGTCTACTCCCTCCTCGTTTATGTCTTCACCATGGGCCTTACGGTTGGTAAGTCCATGTCGCAGTTTGAATACGAAGAGCCAACCCTCGGATGCCTTGAAGTCTGGGGATTCGTGAAGCCTGCGAACTTCTCGGCAGTAGCCTTCAGCTCCGTACCACGCACCAGCACACCAGCAGCAAACCGTTGACGATACCAAATCAGCGTGAAGCAGTCAACTTCTGCAAACCTGGGATGGTACATAATCTTCCGCTGTACTTTGCATTTGGTCTTTGATGCGAAGTTAGCCGTGTACTGGGTGAATTGTCTCAGGACCTCTTGATATCAAACGACGTAGAGCGGGCCAGGTTGAATTCACGCAGGATGCAGGACATCGACCATCCCACATCCACCTTCTCCAATATCTCCCGCTTCTTCAGAATCAACACAACTCGTTTCCTCTTCTTGGGCAGCGGTGCCATCATCACATACATGAGGAAGAGGCAGAAGAGGAGCAGCAGGGCCTGCAGCAGGTAGGGCACCACCACAAAAGCAAGCACGTGGGTGGCCATGATGACAAGTGTGCACTCACGACGATGTCTAGGCGGGAAATGGGGAGGAGGCAGAGGCACTGTAGCGGACGTTGGAGGATTTACGCACATAAACACAGCTGTTTGGTGCCGCGTGCCAAGTTAAAAACTTATGGGTAAAAAAAAAATAGGATTTGTGTATGTGTGTTTTGGGGGCATTTTGGAGTTCTGAAGACCCGAGCCCAAAATGTCCGGGACTTGGGGTGTCTGGGTCTTGGGCGTCCGGGTCTTACAGGGATTACTGTATTCTTTCCATCAGGTCCTTACTTCATCCCCATGGGTTAATAATCTACCACCTACATCCTTCACACCTTCACATTTCTTTCCGCTGTATATACAGTATATTATTTTTTCAGAAGATCAGTTTAATGGGTATACTGTAATACCAAACAGAGCATGCTGCAGTATGGGTGTGCAAATTTTCAGGTCAGTAGCTACCATAGTTTAACTGTAAAGCACTTGGATAGTTTGGTGTTTTGAAGGTGGGACTTAGGCAAAAATGCAGCTACCAGGAACATTCATTGTAAATAACTTTTATGAGGACCACATAAACAAATGCATGCATAAAAGTTGTGGAACACAAAATCAGTCAGTATCTGCCTTGGTGTAGCTGTGGTTAATTTTTAAATTTTGGTGGGTCAGAAGATGACCTTCCATTGTGTCAATGACTAATAAGGTGCAAATGAGGTAGGCTGTGAGTGGTGTAGAAGGCTCCAAATGCCTCCATACGACATATTTCAAGTAATTTGTCAGCACTTCATGCCATAACAACACAAAAAATGTTTTTAACCTGATGCTGAAATTGTTTGTTGAAGTGCACCTCTGAACAGCTGTGGCTGCATACTGCAGTTCATGGGTTAAATATCCTGAAGTTTAGACTTAACAGAGAGATCTTTACTATCTTTTCAATACATTTTTCTGTTGTTTTTTCTTACTGCTTCCTCATTTAATTTAACTTTTTTATATACTATTTTCTTTTATACCTATCCAAAGAATGCTTTCTTTACATCATGCCTAGTTTCATAGTTTAGTGAGCCCCAGACATTTATATACTATTCTACATAATTAGGTTTTGTCTGGCACAGCATCCCATTGAATGTATGGGAGTCAAAGCTTTAGTCATTGTTTTATTGTTACCATGCATGACATGATTAGTACATGATCATTACATGGTCAGTATGATAAGCATTTTTTTTTTCCCATATCAGAATTCTGCTGTACAGTGTTTGGTGATGTAAAAGGGGTGGAGAATGACAAGACTGACCAGAAGAGTGTATGTGAATGAAGTGGAAGGGAAAAGAAGGGAGAAACCAAGGATGAGACTGAGGGATGGAGTGCAGAGATGAGTATATGAAAGAGGAGTGTGTGAGTTGGAGGAAGGGCTGCCAAATAGCAGAGGACAGTGATTTGGGGGTGATTTTTTTGTGGCTACCTCTCATGGGATTAAGACATCTGGCAATAGATGGATATACAGATGTTATGTGCAGTTGTAGTAAATGAGGAAAGGCTCTTCAGTGCTTATTACCTATATTTGCTGTCACACAGTGCCACCTCACTCCTTGTCCCTCCTTCTCCACTTCCCTCCTACTATAAAAATTGGCTTTAGTACTGCAAAGCTATGCAAGTTACAGTACTTAAAAGAAATGATGGAGAGGCAATTGCAAATCTGGATATAAATTCTCCCTAATATCTGTAAGTGCAGATTGGGTGGTATGAGCCTAAAAGCACTAAGACTTGGTACCCATTCAAGAGAATGGATATAATTAACACCATGTTCTGTGATGATGTCAGTTACACTACACACTCTTCTGTAGGAGTAGACTGTAGCACCAGTCGAGCAGGGCAGTACTCCCAAGGTGGATGGAAGGCTGATGACAGGGAGAGCTGGAGCTCCCGTTTCATCAGCCTTCAGGACTTGTTCCTGACCATCCCCCTTTGCTGAACTTTTTCAGTGTCTCAGTAACACAGAGAGTAGTCCAGCATGCTCTCCAATACAAGTTTCTCTAACTGTCAACACAGACTACATGCACACTGCACATTACACTTCCTTTTCAAAATTTGTAAAATGGCGCACAAAAATCATGCCTCAGAGTCCCTGGGGGGGGGACCATAAATGTCCCCACCATCCGGCCCTCTCCCGGTGACGACTCACAGAGCTGCCCGGAACCACTGTCTGACTCACTCCTTCATTTCTGTAACATTTGCGGCCTTTCCTCTAACTTTCACTCTGTTGAACACCACCTCTTCTCCTCTAAACCTCACCTTCTCTTTCTCTCTGACACTCAGCTGTCTGAGGCAACTGACAGCAAACCCTTTTCTGTAACCTCCTACTTTCTCTATTCTCATTTCAAAGCCAAAGGTGGCTGTTGCATATATGTACGCAACGATCTATCTTGCTCTCGTATTCCAGAACTTGATTCTTCTGAACTCTCTACTCTCTGGCTTCGCCTTTCCTGTCATTCTCTGACTAAATATATCTGTGCTGTTTACTTATCTCCTAATTCTGCTGACTATTAAAAATTCTTTGACTATCTTACTTCTACAATGGGACACATTCTATCAATTTTTTTTTTCTCTGAAATCTCCATTCTAGGAGATTTCAATGTTCACCACCACCTTTGGCTCTCCTCTCCTTTCACTGATCCACCTGGTGAACAAGCCTACATCTTTTCTATCCTTAATGACCTAGAGCAGCTTGTACAGCACCCTACCCATATCCCTGACTGCCTTGGAGAGAGTTCCAACATACTTGACCTTTTCCTAACAACTAATCCTTCTGCTTACACTGTTAATCTTTTCTCTCTGTTGGGCTCCTCTGATCATAACCTTATTACCTTAACCTGTCCTGTCGCTCCAGTACGGCCTGTGGACCCTCCAAAGAAACGCCGCCTGTGGCACTTTGGAGCTGCAGATTGGGAGGCCCTCAGGCAGTACTTCTTTGATTTTCCTTGGAATGATTATTGCTTCCATGGCCGGGAGCCATCTGAGTGTGCCTTGCACATTACGGAGGTTATTCTCTCGGGCATGGAAGCATACATTCCTTTCTCATATCCTCTGACTGTTGCAAGAAAGCCTTGGTTTAATCACACTTGTTCAATGTTGTCCACAACAAGGAGAGGGCCTATAAGAGGTACCGGAGCCAACCCATCCCTGAATCACATCTTTTATATATTTCTGCCCGGAATTGTGCTAAGTCTGTTCTTCGCTCTGCTAAAAATAATTTCATCCGTGCTAAATGTTCTCAACTCTCCAACTTGAATTCTTCTCGCTTCTTCTGGTACCTTGCCAAAAACCTTTCTAACAACTTTACCTCATCATCCTTCCCTCCTCTTTTCTCCTCTGATGGCTCTGTAGCTATTTCTTCTACTGATAAAGCAGATCTCTTCGCTCAGACTTTCTCCTCCAATTCCACCTTAGACGATTCTGGTGCTATTCCTCCATCACTTCCCCCCTCTGACTTCCTCTTGACTGACATTAAATTTTCTCAGCTGATGTATTTTCTGCCATCGCTGGCCTCAATACTAACAAGGCATATGGTCCTGATGGAGTCCCTCCTGTTGTCCTCAAAAACTGTTTCTGTGCTTACACCCTGCCTAGGTAAACACTTTCGCCTTTGTCTATCAACTTGTACCTTTCCTTCTTGCTGGAAGTTTGCTCTCATTCAGCCAGTCCCAAAGAAGGGTGACCATTCCCAACCCTCTAACTATTGTCCAATTGCTTTAACATCCTGTGTCTCTAAAGTTAGTGGTAGGTGGTGTTGACCATCATCCACTCACTTGATGTAGTGCTGCCTACTTCTTCCTTAGCCTTTATCATTCTTCTTCTGTGCCTGCCCTCCTTTCTTCCTATTTCTCCTATATTTCCTGTCACTTCTTACTGCTTTTCTTTCATTTACAGGTGGCATTACATTGAGTGACAAGCCAAATGGTTTCCTGTAAGCCAAGAAACCATTTACAACACTGGGTGGTAACCATATAACCAAACCATACGTGCTCCCTACGTGCCAACAAGTGGGTTAGTGCCCCTCCCCGTAAAATAAATAACTCAAAGTCAAATGGCCACCCCTTACGGGATTATGGTGTCTGGCAATAGATAGATAGATAGTCTCTAAAGTTTTCGAGTCAATTCTTAACTGAAAAATTTTAAAGCATCTTTCCTGTCACAACCTTCTTTCTGATCGTTAGTATGGGTTCCGTCAGGGACACACCACTGGCGATCTTCTCACCTACCTTTCAGACTCCTGGTCATCCTCCTTTCGGGACTTTGGCGAAAGCTTTGCCATTGGACTTGACATCTCAAAGGCTTTCGATCGAGTCTGGCATAAATCTTTAATTTCCAAACTGCCCTCCTACGGTTTCTATCCTTCTATCTGTGCTTTCATCTCTAGCTTCCTTTCTGGTCGTTCTATAGCCGCTGTTGTAGACGGCCATCGTTCTACTCCTAGACCTGTCAACAGTGGTGTTCCTCAGGGCTCTGTCCTATCACCAACTCTCTTCCTTTTACTCATCAATGACCTTCTAAGCTGTACATCTAACCCTATCCACTCATATGCTGATGATTCCACCCTTCACCTTTCCATTCGGTTTCCGCAACGTCCATCACAGCAGTTACTTAACAAAAAAGGGATGAGGCTATGGCACACCTAATGTCTGACTTGGCTCGTATCTCTGATTAGGGTAAAAATAATCTTGTTATTTTTAATGCATCAAAAACTCAGTTCTTACACTTATCAACCCGACAAAATCTTCCTCTGGATTACCCACTAATGTTTAAATTTATAATTAACTTAATGATTGTATATTAGAGAAGAAAAAAAAACTATATATACATACTCTAAAAACCCTAAAGCTAATAGCCTAACAGACAAATCGCTAACCTATGCTAAAGCCTAGAGATACAAATAACTAAATCTACACTAATGGTAAAAATACCTCGACCAAGAGAACACCATCTACTGCAGATATGCAATGCCTTTCTACATTACATACCTGCACTCATCACCTGGTGACTTTCAGTCGGGGCACAACCTAATATAGGGAACATCAATATATGAAAGAGAAACAGACGAGTCAGGAACATTTCCATATACTTCAGTTGTCGGCCCTAATTAGGCCAACTTATTCAAGATGGTATAATGTATAATCATAATATGTACAAAGAGTGAAGTACCTCGCCCAACAGACCACCACCGACTGCAAGTGCCCAATACCTTTCTATATTGCACACTTGCACTCATCAGCTGGTGACTGTCAGGCGAGGAACGGGGTTTAATGTAGGGGACATCTATATTAGAAATAGATCAGTCGGAAGTAGGAACTATTTCAAATACGTCAACTGTCAACCCTAATTAATAGTACAATATATACATATTTGCAGTTGATAAAAACCACAGCCATACAGTAAAAAAGTCACATCACTGATCAGTCCGGTCTCCCTCAAGAAAGCCATCAATTTATCAGTCATAACAATGTCCCCATCACCCAGGATGGTGGAAAGGGTGAAGGGGACGTCTGCTGCGCCGCAGTAATTTATAAG
>JAGKTI010000829.1:11621-23651 GCA_018397915.1 Birgus latro | reverse complement strand
CCTTTTCTCTTCCTTCTCCCCCTTTTCCTCCCGATCCCCCTTTTCTGTAACTTTTCTCCCTTGCCCCTTTTAGTTATCAGGGGTAGGTATAAGGCTGATTGGTGCCGGAGTTTTTTTTTTCTTACTTTGTGTACTGATTGCTGACACGAGAAACTTCAAGATATTTTGACAGTGGTGAAGGAGACGAGTGAAGAAAAAGGTCTGACAATTAATGTGGATAAAACTGAAGTAATGGTAGTTAGTAAGAAGGCACAATTAGTCCCTAGGTGCAGTGTAAGAGTGGATAAGATGATTAAGCAGGTGAGAAGATTTTGCTACTTGGGAAGCTATGTTACGGAAGATGATAGATGTAACGAAGAAATTAAAAGAAGAATATTTGAAGCGAAGGCATTTCAGAAGATGAGAAATATAGTAACTAACAGACACCTTTCAATACGAACAAGAAGAAGAGCAGTTAAAACTTATGTCTGATTTGTGTTGTTATATTGGACTATTAGTAAAAAGATGGAGATAAAGATGGAAGCTTTTGAAATGTGGTGCTGGCGAAGGCTTTTGAAAGTTTCTTGGACAGAGAGAATATCAAATGAAGAAGTGTTAAGGAGAACGGATATCAGAAGAGAATTATTGGCACACGTGAGAGGAAAACAGATGAGATTTTTAGGACATGTTATGAGAAGAGGAAAGATAGAGAACCTGCGTTTAACGGGAAGAGTGCCAGGTAGTAGAGCAAGAGGCAGACAAAGAGAGAAGTATATGGATGGAATAGTAAGGACAGCGAGGGGAGGATACACGGCTGGACAACTGATGCAAATGACAAAGACAGAGAGGTGTGGCATTCCGTGGTCGCCAACGTCTGCAGGGGCAGGGCACTTCGGTAAGGTAAGGTATTTATCGTGCACGTGAACCACTCGAGTTTACGAGTTTTACCACTTCAGTGGGATAACGACATTTTTCATTTTATGTTTCCTCCAGACGATTTTAGTCAGCTTAGGGGAGACATCGAACATACTCGTTGAGTATGAGCGATTTTCGAATGACATCGTTTGGAGGTAATGTATACTCTATTTTTTTTTTTTTTTTTCCAGCTGATGATCCACTTTCAAGAATGTGGCACCTGCGTACTCCTTCCGCGTGATTGGTTGGTTTCAATTTCATACCTGAAGTATCATTTACAAAAATACAATTGTACCTTATATTCCAGTTATCATAAATGCTGTTTTGCATTGTCATTGTATACAAACAGACATGAAACGAGTATGAATCCTTGCTTCACCCAAACGGACAATGAATTTGAAGAAGTTGAATTTGAATAGAAATATTTATTGCTGTAAAAGGTACTGAGCTGTTGCATTTCTAATAAATAAATAAATACTGTATAAATACTTACGGATATATATACTTGTGGATAATAAGGGCGAAGGTATCGAAGCAATGGAGTAGGTGTGATCCATAATAAAGTCTGACATCTTGCAAGACGAGACTTGTTTCTCCCGCCTGGCCGTCTCTCGTGTCCCCCTCCTCTGTAGCGACTGTTGCATTCGCCTCCCCACTTCCACCAAACCGCTAATTTACTTAGAATGGTACTATTGTCTAATGTAAAAAGTGCATAAGTATTAAGATACATGTGGAAAATATTTTCCCCCCGAGCTGTTGTGCTATTTACTTTTAGTTGTTGATCGTTAAAGAGCAGAGGAAAACGCACTTGAGAGGTTTAAAAACCCAGAGATTACGTTCCGTTAATTCTTATTATTAATAAATTAAATGCTACCGCGTTTAACATTGGTAGACAACTATGTATATACATGTAAAAACTAGGGAATTTTCCATTGACCTAAACTGCGCCTGCGTGAATGACGTGGTAAGGATGAAAAAGCCCACGATCAAACGGGAGGCCAGTTTTAATATATACAGTATATCTATCTGTAGAAAAGGGGAATATTTTGTTTAGTTTAATTAAAACTGAGATTAGATTAAGTTGGATTCACCTTGTATATTTTACGGAGTAAGCTGTATTTGACGTAATTAAACAATAGTTGGCAACTCTTCTATCCTATGAGGGACAGAAGCTCGCCATGTTAACACTCCTTGAGCAGATTTCACTCCGTCAGTAGCTACGCTCCTTGTACATACACCCCCAAGGACGCCTGATTGCCCAGGAAAGACCGAAACAGCACACCCGTCGTCATCTCGTTGTTCGACTCAATATATAGCTAAGTGACCTTATTGATTTGGCCAAATCTTAGGGAACTAGCTAGTATATGAGAGCTGATTGTAGGTGAGTTAGGGGATTTAATTGCCTGATTTACTCACGAGACTTATGCAAATTTACCTCGGTTCAATTTAGATAACTTTCTCCAGTGAGGAGTATCTAGGACGCTTGTTTTGTTCTCACAATACATTTTAGTTGCACTTACCCTGCCAAAAGCGTTTATTTATTTAAAAAATATAGAGAGAAGCAACAACTCTGTACCTTTTACAACAATAAATATTTCAATTCAAATTCACCTTCTTCAAATTCATTGTCCGTTTGAGTGAAGCAAGGATACATACTCGTTTCATGTCTGTTTGTATAGTACAATGTCAATGCAAAACAGCATTTATGATAACTGGAATATAAGATGCAATTGTGTTTTGTAAATATGATACTTCAGGTATGAAATTGAACCCATCCAATCACACGGCAGGAGTGCGCAGGCGCCGCATTCACGAAAGTGGATCATCAGCTGGAAAAAAATAGTATAGTTAGAGTAAACTGTGAAAAGATTTCACCGCCGCAAGATTTTATCACTCTTAAACGGCGTTTGAGAGAGAGTGAATTGAAAGGGATATACTACACTCATCACCGTCACACTGCGAGAATTAAATTTAAAACATCATATTCAATGGTTTACGGCAATAAGATAATAGGCTACTAACTGTTAGGTGAAACTCATCCCATGCCTATATCGACTTCATTATTCCATCACAACCGTACCTAGATCATCATTAATATAATCGTCAGCATACCGGTAATATTAATCTTAATCATTATCTTCTTCGTCTTAAACAGTGAAAGTTAATATCATCATCATCATCGTTGATATTAGAATCAATATCAGTATTAGCAGGACCTTTTAATGATCATCATCAGTATCGGTATCATAATCGTCATCATCATCATCTACATTGAGTCATCCGTTTCAGTATCATCAGCAAAAATATTGTCATCTTCATATCCGTTGAGGTTTGGAGACTAACTAAAGCAGTCTTTCTTTTTTTTTGGGGGGGGGGAGGGACGAATTTAAAAAAATGCACTCCTAGCTCCTTCCCAGCTCTTTTTCGTCGCCATTACAACACGTAAGACGAATAATTTTTCCATGCTCCAAAGCAAAACGTTAAAACATGGTACTACCGTACGGTATTTGAAGACCTAGAGAATTATTTGGCCTACTGGTAGTGGCCTAGTAGGCCTAGACTGCCCATCTCGTGGAGGCTAGCAATGTTCATCTGACCCCTTATGGATTATTCATTTTTCAGACTGCAGTTCAGCTTTATTTTGAGTTATGATTCGCATTTTCTTATATTCCATATGGTCTCTCTCTCTCTCTCTCTCTCTCTCTCTCTCTCTCTCTCTCTCTCTCATTAACATTTTTTAGTAACAAAAATGAAGTTAGCCTTCTTTCAGTTATAATGACTGATTCTGTCTCCAGTTCATTACGATTACCTTCATTGCTATCAGTACTTATCGCCTTATCACTACACAATACAGTTACTCTTGACTTTGATAAGCAGGGTAAGAGGCGAAAGTGGGTAACGTGCCGAGCTGCATTTTCAAAAAATTCTTCCTTTATTTAAAGAAAAGCATTCAGGAGCCGATTGCTAATGCCCCGCCAGAATATGCTGCTGGCCAAGTCCAAGATATTGGCCATATCTTGATACACTGAAAGTTTCATGTTGACAGCTCAAGCCGTTCATGAGATATAATGGTGCTAAAGGCGGGCGATAAAAACTATTTGACCTTTGGCAGCCATTTTGGTGAGCTTGACCCCAAGTGCATTTTCGAACTCGGCCAAGATTTTGGCCATATCGTGATACACTGAAGGTTTTGTGTTGATAGCTCAAGCCGTTCGTGAGTTATAATGGGAACACACACACACACACACACACACACACACACACACACACACACAGATAAATAGATAGATATTTATTGACCACAAAAATTCATCCACAGAATAAAACCATGCACAGTAAAACATAAAAAGGTCCAAATGCAGACGCTAACCTTAAAACAAGAAAACAACACAAATACAAACCACAAACAGTAAAACAAAATGGCAATCGGTATGCACAGAAAACATCACAGACAGACACAATGCAATAACAACTTGTACCCTAAAAAACGCACAAAAGGAAAAAATAATACTAAAAAAAGAACTAAAATCGTAACACATTGACAGAACTACAGTTACGAATACAACCTCAAGACAGAATGTACAGAAGCACACACAACATCGTAATCAGTTCTTTGCATAAGATTTCCTAAAGTTGTAATATTGAAATGCCTACGTAGATTCTGTGACATGGGACACTGCTCAAATACATGCTTTTCAGTCTGTATATCTCCACAATTACACAGGCGCTCCTCTATCGCCAACCGACCTCTTCCGCGCCTATTCCATCGCCCTTCTATTGCAAGGGAATGTGCGCTTAATCGTAATTGTGACCAAGATATGCGTTCCAGCTCCTAAATTCCTCTTTTCAACTCATATATTTTGTGGGCAGAAAGACTGGGATTTAGTGAGTGATATAACTGGTATCTGGAGGATGCAGACTCTAACTTTCTCTTTCATCTGGTCACGCGCAATTCGTATATCACAGAGAGAGAGAGAGAGAGAGAGAGAGAGAGAGAGAGAGAGAGAGAGGCGAGCAAAAACATTATCGCCCGCATAATAAGGGTGAGGAAAACGCCTTGACTGGCCCCTTTAGTTATTAAGAAAAGTATATCGTACCCTCTTCCGTATGATGATCTTACTTTTTCTTCGTTGTATACACAGATGCTTTTATTCAGCTTTGGAGAGACGCCTCGTTGTGCAAGATGTCTTCACCGTTAGTTCTTTCTGTATGGGGATATTTTACTGTTACTACTTCGAGACTTTCAGTGCAGGCTAACGTAGAGATATTGCAAGATGGTTGAAAATATGCAGTTCATTTTATGTATACGCTAGGGTTCTTGGCAAGACCGGGTCAGTGCATACAACTGATAGAACAGGGCATAAAAACTCGGCTGAGACCAAACGGACAAACATATATTAACCAAATTCACAACTCTAGGGCAAGATACGATATTACACAAATACACAGGACAGATGGTACAAAACAGATAGAGACATTGACATATAGACCATTTACAACAGGAGTTGGGAATGTATATTACAGTTCTAACATATCATTAATATTGTATAGTAAGATTCTGATACTGAAGTTGCAGTATAACAGGGGTCACTTATATGGTAACTTGGGCACTGATTTCACATTGCAGGACATTGCACTTATACTCTGATACAGACTAGTCACTATGCCTTCTTGGGTGATTTACACTGTCTAGTCCGGAAGGGAGATAGTCACTGGTCAGTGTTCCTCCCGTAGGAGGCACGGGACTTTCGTCATGGGCCGGATTCCCCGAGTAGTATCACTAGGCAGTGTCATAGGAGGCCCGCCTCTGTTTGAGTCCTACTGTGGTGTCCGGGCCTCTGGGCTAGGGCTGAAGAGGGAGAGTAGGTGCACCTGGTGGCGCCAACTACTGGGAGTGGAGGCTCGGTTTCCTGGGTCAGGTAGGCCTCGCCCTGGGGTCCTTGGCACGCCCCAGGGTGACTGGGGGCTGAGGTCCCTCGTGCCTTGGGCTGCCGTCGGGGTTGGACTGCGGCAACTTCTGGTGGGGAAAGTCGCTGACAGGGTAGGACCGCGGCAACCTCAGGCAGTAGGAGTCGCCCGTCAGGACAGGACTATGGTGACGTCTCGGTTGGGACTGCACCAGACGCCCTCGGGAGGCTGGTTGTAGGGTGAGGGCTCCGGGACTACCAAGGAGGCCTCGCCAAGACTCCTCTACCAGCAGGTCTTCTAGGGGGTCACCTCTGTGGGGTGAGAGGAGAAGTCCCACCCGGCCACAGGAGAGGTGTTGGGCCGGGTAAGGGATGCCTTCTCCAGAGAACACCTTACTGTAGAGACAGAGGGTGAGGAGTGGACGGTGGCCAGCTCTGCCTCCCCCGTGCGGCCTGATGCCGACACAGTGGTTCCCCTATCTTTTCGAACTACAGGGAGAGAGCGGGCAGTGGCCTGCTCTACCCTGCTCCCTGAAGAAAGGAATGAACCTCCTGCTTGCGTGCAGGAGGTTCATTCCTTTCTTCAGGGAGCAGGGTAGAGCAGGCCACTGCACGCAAGGAGTGGATGATGGCTGGCTCAGCCTCAAATCCAATATGGAGGTGGCCTACATCGTGGTCCTACAGGAGGTGGCAGCTGAGGGTCAGACGATGGCCTGCCCTACCTCAGACCCGACACGGACTGTGGCCTGTGTCGCGGCACTGCCCCTGGGGGATACTGCAGGAGAGGTGCGGGCGATGGCCTGCTCAGCCTCCAGTCTGACATGGACGATGGCCTGTGTCCTGACCCTGCAGGGGATGGTAGCTGAGGAGTGGACGATGGGCTGCTCTTCCTCAGACCCGGCACGGATGGTGGCTTGTGCCGCGGCGCTACTCGGGATTGTAAGGCCAATCCCATCCCTTACCCGATGAGGGCTGCTTTGGCCGGAGCCAAGGTGATTTTTACTGAGTACCTAGTGCGGCGTTGGTTGGGAGCAAGATGGACATATGGTAGTGTTACAGGTAGGCCGGTCCTGCCTGGAAACTCTCCGTTCCTTACCTGCCTCCCTGTTGGTTCCTTCTTGGGTGGGGGGGCTAGTATCGTCTGCCTCCCTAACGTTTTCTGTCTCTGTTCGGGTGGGGGGGGCTTGTGTAGTAGGTTTCACTTCTGTTTCTCTTTTCTGCTCGTAATTCAACGATGAAACTGGTAACAGAGCGAACACATCTTTACAGAGGCAAGCAGTACAAAGTGACCTCGATCGACTGTCCAAACCTGGCAGATGGACTTTAATATTATAGTAAATGCAAAGTGCTAAACATTGGAAATAGAAGCGGAAAAGCCAGTAACACCATCATCAATATTCTGCTAGATAGTCAGTCATGAAAAAAGACTTAACGAGTGATCTTAAGCCAAGCAAACAGTGTACAAAGGCTGTAAGAAAGCCAACAAATTATTCGGCTTCATTGGCAGAGCGTTCGAATATAAATAAAATATCATCTTCACCTTATATAATTCTCTAGTTCGCCCACACTTAGAGTATTGTGTCCAGTTCTTGTCGCCTTATTACAAAAAAAGATATAAACTTGAAAGAGTATAATGAAGGGTGACCAAAATGATACCTAGACTGAGAAACAAACTGTACGAGGTGCATCTAGAAGCCTTGAATCTCTTCACCCTAACTAAATGCAGATTACGAGGAGATTTAAATCAAGTAATTAAATTTATAGGGCATGATAACATGGCTCTCGGTAAATACTTCATAGTTGATCACTCGAATTATACTAGAGGCAGTGGGCATAAAATAATTGGCAAACGATTCCAGTCGCATGAAGTTAAGCATTTCTTCATTAATAGACATGTAAATATATGGAACAAATTGCCCTCCAATGTAGCAAACTGTGATACAGTACTAACCTCTAAAGATCGTTTGGATAAGTAGGCCTATCTGTCTTCTAACCCCCAGCTTAATATGTTTACTATTGATTGAAAAACTTCTCTCTCTCTCTCTGTTTATATAAACTTTTTTTTTTCAGAGCCCGGATGATGTAACCTGCAGAAAAAAACTGATAAATATTGCTGACTTCCTTTTCAGGTAGATAGTTTAGATTAAAATTTCCTTTCCCTCTCTCCTGTGAAATTTCCATGACAGTTTTTCTATGCTGCATGGTGATCCTTCTCACTGTTTCCTGTCAGCTTCGGCTGTAGGGGTTGGTGGGTGGGGGCGAGCCTTCCTGCTTTTTTTTTTTTTATCCTTGTCCTTAACTGGTAGGATAGATTTGTTATTTACAACCTTCCTGAAATACAAGAGTTAGGGGTAAGGGCTGCACACTACTCGGACGCTGGTGCAGACGACATCAGCACCCCTAGCCCCCAAAGGACCACCAGGGGTCTGTCACTGACTCTGAGCAGCCCGGGACAGGAACAGCACACCTGTATCCCTCCCCGACGCCCTTCTTACTTCCAACCGACATCCCAGGAAGGTAGCAGTCGCCGGTGCCTAGTCTCCGGCCAGAAATCTACTCGCCAGGGAGGAGGTGGAGTTGTTTCTACAACTCCACGCAATGCCGCGTTACTGGCCATAGTCCATGCCGGGAAAGGGGTAGAACTGGCCACAGTCTGTTCCCCAGTTGCATCCCCACTGCAGGGCCGTGGCATGGGCCACAAGCCGTGTTGGTCGGGCAGGACAGGCCACCAGTTGTCCACTACCTGCAGTTGTTCCCCTCAGAGTAGTGCCGCAACACCGGCCACAAGCCGTGCTGGGTACGAGGCAGGACCGACCATCGTTTGTCCCTCTGCTACTAGTGCTCCCTGCTCTACGGTACAGGCCACTAGCCGTACCAGAGTTATAGTCCCCTGTAGGACCACGACGTTGGCCACTAGCCGTGTCGAGCCGGAGGCAGAGCAGGCCATAGTCCGCTCTTTTCCTACAGGAGATTCTTACTCCCCTTACGGAGACGGGATAGAGCGAGCTGTGTCTCGCGCTAGCCCTGAGTTCCCCTGAGTTCCAGTGGGGCAGAGGAACCACCGTGCCAGCCACTAGCCGTACGGGGGAGGCAGAGTTTGCCACAGTCCACTCCTCACCCTCTGTTCCCAGGATATCTCCCGATGGGAAAGTCCCTTGCCTGGCCCACCCGGTTTCCTGTGGCTGGGCAGGACGCACCCCCTCCCCTGCTGAGGGAGCGACTGGGGAGGACCTTTTCCTGGAGCCTTGGCGAGGCCTTACCCGAGGCCTTAGTTCCCTTCAGCTCCGCCAGTGTGAGCAGCAGCCGAGGCGGAGCTCCAGCAGACGTAGCAGCTGACGTCGGGCCATGTCGACCACTCCCCCAGCCCGAGGTTCCCGTGAGGCAGCCCCGACAGCGACGCCACCCTCCAGCCGTTGCCGCAGTCCAGCCACTCCGGGTTCCAGTACCATGGGTCCTCAGACACCCCGGAAGCCACCCCGCACACCTGGGCACGACTTATCTGCTGGTGGGACCTCTCTGGGCCCGTCCCAGACCCGGCATCAGGCCCGCCTCCTGGCTCTCTTTGGACTGAGCCCCCAGCCCCGCTCCTACGTGTGGGGCCCTGTGAAGGCGTGTCTCTCTGTCCACCCTCCTGACGGAGGGATAAACCTTCGGCCCACCAGTGATAGTGAAGAAGACGGACTTTACCAGTGTGCGCCTCTTAGACCCAGATATATGTATATGGTCGTATGTGTAACGCGAGTGATTCCTTACAGTGTGTTCTCGTGATTAAGTGACCAGAAAAGCCCAGAGTATAAGACTGGACGAGCCCACTAGTGATCCTGGTGTATGGTATATAACGAATGGAGTCCCGTGCGCCCCCGCTTGTGTAATGTCACTCATTCCCCCACCCCAGTGAATGAAACACCACGGTGACCAAACAGGAAAACTATATTGTATCAATCGTGCCATCCCCTTGATTATTAATTCTCTCCCTCCCCAGTGTAAAGGCACACCAGTGTTCGTTAAGCTACCCACACTGTGTCCTTTGGGAACGGCACCCACAAAGTGATCGTGCCACCCCTTGTTTATTAGTCCTCCCCCTCCCCAGTGTACAGGCACGTTAGTCACCGTGTGTCTATCCATCTCCGAATGTTTCTCTAAAATACCACAGTCCCCCCTTTCAGTGTGCTCCTTCCATGATAGACCACCGACCAGATTTGTATCTATCGACATAGTGTTAACGTAATTGAACCCTTGTATCAGTGCCGTCCAGTGCTATACTATATTGGAAAATTGTAACAAGTGTATTTCTGTATCCAAAGTATAAGTGTAATAGAAGTACCGTAAATACTAGGTGTATTCTGCCAAACTTTCCCTAAGCCGGTATAGAGACAGATTGTAATTCAGTAAAACCTTGTACTGACCCATCTCCGGCCAGACTCGCAGTCCATCTCCCACTGAGACAATACCTCCACCGCTGCTCTCGGTGGGACCAGCTCTCTGCAGCAGTGTTTCCGCCGGGGAGGATGGGCCTGTCGCCTATCGAAGGAGCCCTGTCCGCCTACCAGGAGGTTAAGGGTCCCCACTTCACCCTTCCTCCCTCCACCAGGATCGGGGCTCCCTCCCACCACCGTGACTGGGCCTTCCCCCCTTGGCCTCCACCTGCTGCTGGGTAGCTGGGCGAGCGGGGGCATCGTCGGGGTGGCACCACTGCAGTTCGTCGGCGCCCGACCAGCCCCCTTGTTTACTGCCATCCTCTGACGGGCTCTCCACCCTGAGCCCGTGCCACACCAGTGTGGCAAATCTCACCACCACCACCACATCTCCGGCCAACCCAGAATCTATTGCATCTAGTATTGTAAAATTTGTCTCTGGGATGATATTTGTAATACATGTGTGTAACAGTTCACTGCCTTGTTTTTGTGCCCAGTCCCTTCCTTAGAAATGCCGACCCGGTCTTGAATAAGAACCCGCTGTGAGTCTGCGTATTTGACAGGACGAGAAGTTGCCCCTGAGAAAGGCGACAGGTAATTCTGTAAGTTCACCTCTCGCCTATGTGTACAAGGGACGAGAAGTCGACCCACAAATACGTGGCATAAAACTTCCCTATACCAAACAACCACAAAAGGACCAACGGGTCTGTTGCTATTTGCTTTCCATTGTAGTCCTTTGTTCCCTTTTCCCCCCATCCTGCACAATTTTTGTCCCAGTTTTCCTTCCCTTTACACACTCACCTCCCTTTTTTCTCTCACTTTCTTCAGTGACTTCTCATCACACTAAGCTTTCTCCCTTTAATCCGTTTACTGTTCCCCCTCTCCATTTTCCACCCCTTCATATTTTTTTTTTTAAAGCACACATCCCACTACCATTAGCAGTACTAGGCGGCATAATGACCCTGGCAGTTGCGCCACAAGCTTGTTGTTACCTTATATATAATAAATTTTATACAGTACTAGGATTGTTATGCCACATATTTGAGGGTCGACTACTCGTCCTTCAGGCGGTAGCTCGATCGGTAGAGAGTTGGTTTGTAGTCCCGTGGGACCCAGGTTCGAATCCTCGCTGAGGCAGGGAACAGTTTAAGGATTTGAATTTCATTAAATCAGGCTTTACTGATCTACCAGAAGACCCGCCGGCATGTCGTAAAAATAACCCCGCTAATACCAATACACCAGTCCTGTATGAGACAGCCCTAGCATGTATTCAATATGGACGGCGGGTGTTAGCGCCGAAGTGGTGATGTGTAGTATGTAGGAGGACGGCTGGGCCTTGATTGCAGGCTGTAAAGCCTATGCCTAGAGTCGGACAAAAAAAAAAAAAAGCACGTAAGCGAGAGGTGAGGTATTTACCTGTTGCGTTTCTGAGGGGCGACTTCTCGTCCCGTCAAATACGCAGACTCACAGTGGGTTCTTTTTCAGGAACGGGTTAGCATTTCTAAGGAATGGATTGGGTACAAAAACAAGGCAGTAAACTGTTACACACATGTATTACAAATATCTTCCCAGAGACAAATAAAACAACGCCAAATACAATAGATTTTGGGCTGGCCGGAGATTTTTTTATTTTTATTTATTTATTTATTTATTTATTTATTTATTTTTTTTAAAGATTCGCCACACTGGTGTGGCACGGGCTCGGGGTAGAGAGCCCGTCAGAGGGTGGCAGTAAGTAAACAAGGGGGCGTCCTCTGCATGGCGACAGAGGACGCTGGCGTGGGGGGGGGGCAGAGCCCATCCCCCCATAATAA
>JAGKTI010000829.1:0-11515 GCA_018397915.1 Birgus latro | reverse complement strand
GGGGGGGGGGGCCAGAGCCCATCCCCCGGACAAGTATACACCAGTGCAGTGCAGGCTAACACAAGGTTTAACTGAATCACAATCTGTCTCTATACCGGCTTAGGGAAAGTATGGTAGAATACACCCAGTATTTACGGCACTTCTATTACATTTGTCTTGGACACAGAAATACATTTGTTACAATTTCCCACTATAGTATGGCACTGGTGCACTGGTTAAATTACGTTAATACTATGACGATAGATACAGATCTGGTTGCCGGTCCATCACCAAGGGAGCCTTGGACGCTGTCACACACTGAAAGGGGGAGACTGATGTATTTAGGGAAACACTCGTAGATGGATAGACACACGGTGACTAACGTGCCTGTACACTGGGGAGAGAGAAAATTAATGAACAAGGGGTGGCACGATCACTTTGTGAGTGAAGTTTCCAAAGAATGCTGTGTGGGTAAATTCACGAACAGTGGTGTGCCTTTACACTGAGGAGGGAGAGAATTAATAGTCAAGGGGACGGCACGATCAATATAATATAGTTTTCCTGTTTGGTCACCATGTAGGTTTATTCACTGGGGGGGGAGTGATATTACACAATCGGGGGCGTACTGGGCTCCGTTCGTAATATACCATGGACCACGATCACTAGTGGGCTCGTCCAGTCGTATGCTTTGGGGTTTTCTGGTCACTTAATCACGAGAATACACTATAAGAAACCATTTGCGTTACACATACGGCTGTATATATATATCTAGGTCTAAGAGGCACACACTGTTGGAGTCTGTCTTTTCTGTCACTGTTGGGCCGAGGGTTGATCCCTCTGTCAGGAGGGTGGGCAGAGAGGCTCTTCCTTCAAGTGGCCCCACACAGAGGTGGGGGGCTAAGGGCTCGGTCCAAAGAGAGCCAATAGGTGGGCCTAGCGCCAGTTATGGGGCGGGCCAGGAGAGGTCCCACCAGCAAGTAAGTCATGCCCTGGAGTCTGGGGTGGCTCCCGGGGTGTCTGGGAACCCAGGGTACTGGAACCCAGGCTGCAGCAATGGCTGGAGGGCTGCGTCGCCATCAGGGCTGCCACACGGGAACCTCGGGCTGGAGGAGTGGCCGACAGGGCCTGGCACCGCCTGCTGTGCCCACTGGAACTCTACCTCAGCTGCTGCTGCTCACACAGGCGGAGCTGAAGGGAACCAAGGTCTTGGGTGAGGCCTTTGCCAAGGTTCCGGGAAAGGATCCTCTCCAGTCACTCCCTCTGCAGGGGAGGGGGTGCATCCCGCCCGGCCACAGGAAACAGGGTGGGCCAGGCAAGGGACTTCCCTGTCGGGAGCTATCCTAGGAGCAGAGGGTGAGGAGTGGACTGTGGCCAACTCTGCGTCCCCCGTACGGCTAGTGGCCTGCACGGCGGTTCCTCTGCGCCATTGGAACTCAGGGCAAGCGCGAGGCACAGCTTGCTCTACCCTGTCTCCATGAGGGGAATGAGAGTCTCCTGTAGCGGAGGAGCGGACTATGGCCTGCTCTGTCTCATGCTCGACGCGACTAGAGACCGTCATGGTCCTACAGGAGATGACAGCTCTGGTATGGCTAAAGGCCTGTACTGTGGGGCTGAGAAGACTAGTAGCAGAGGGATGGACGCTGGCCTCTCCTGCCTCATACCCAGCACGACTATTGGCCTGTGCTGCAGCGCTACTCTGGGGGGATCGACTGCAGGTAGTGGACGACTTGTGGCCGGCCCAACCCAACCGACACGGCTTGTGGCCAGTGTTGCGGCCCTGCAGTGGGATGGCAACTTGGGAACGGATTGTGGCCGGTTCTGTCCCTTTCCCGGTATGACTATGGCCATGACTATGGCCAATACCGTGGCGTTGCGTGGAGTTGCTAGAGCAAACTCCACCCCTTACCTAGCGAGTGGAATTTCGGCTGGAGACTAGGTGCTGTTGACTGTTACCTTCCCGGGATGTCAGCTGGGAGCAAGAGGAGTGCCGGGGAGGGAGCCTATGCCCAGAATCGGACACATAAAAAAAAAAACTCCACCCCTTACCTGGCGTGAGGAATTTCGGCTGGAGACTAGGCGTCGTTGACTGTTACCTTCCCGGGACGTCGGCTGGGAGCAAGAGGAGTGCCAGGGAGGGATACAGGTGAGCCGTTCCTGCTCCGAATCGCTCGGTGTAGGCGGCAGACCCCCAGTAGTCCTTTGAGGGCTGGGGGGGTGTCAGCATCGTCTGCAGCGGTGTCGGTGTCGTCTGCAGCCCTTACCCCTAACTCCTGTATTTCAAGGATATTCCTAGTCCAGTGGGGTTCTTCTAAACATGAAGGAACACCAAAGCAGGACTTGATACATAGAGTACAGAGTAAATGCAGAAACTCCACATGGCAAGGCAAAAGAATAATTATTTCACTAGCCTTTATACACAGCTGTACATCCGAGATTGTGAGATCTATCTGTAGGAAATGGTCAGTTGGGAAGAAGGGAAATTGGGGAGGGGAAATCTGGAGGGAGATGTCCCGGATATGACACACTCGCCGCCGGGGTATTCTCTGGAAAAGGAATGGGGTCGGGGTTTAACTCTACGTTTGTACAGGTGTTATAATGGAGTGAGTTAGTGGCGATAAGGCTAAGGGGGAGATAGGCTACGACCCACGCTCCAGAAAAATGGAGGCCCGATGTCTGGCTCTGTCTCCCCCATAGTCTGGCGATAGGGTAGTGTGACTTGTGCCCAGATTGGGTCTAGTGGTGAAGCTAGAAGGGACCCGAGACAGTCGGGACAACAAGATTATATTCCCAAGCCCTGGATTCCTTTTCCAGGGGTAGGAGAGCACTTGTATCGCCTCGACTCGGGGGTGGCTGCACATATATTCTCCTGCCCCTCTTTGAGCCGGAACTGCGATAGATCTTTCATGTTGGGGCCCCGGGTATTTTGGTAGTATTTATCAGTACTACATACCTCTGTAGTAATCTCGCCCCTTCCCTCTCTCCCTTTGATTCTGCTCTTTCCATTATCCTCATCCCCTTCACCCACTTTCCTATTCTTCCATCTGTAAAATGCACACCGACAACGACACCACCAACCACTAAAACAGGGAGGAAATGCTCACCTTACAGGTGACTCAACCTTCCGGGAAACAACAGCGTACCTCACTTTCTCCCGTAAACCCCTCCTCCCCGCAACCGGACCAGACCCGAGGTAGCAGTCCTGGTCCATTACTCTCCAACCGTGCCAAAAAAAAAAGAAAAAGAAAAAAAAAACCCTCATCAGACTTGGGTTGGGACTTGCACCTTAGCATTCCCACGCAGTGGCACAGCAACTTCCACTGGAATTGCTGGCGAGGAAGCGACCACCAGTTCTTCCTTGACTGCTAACCTTCTTCGAGAGTGGAAACACGGTCACACCCGCCTGGTAGACCTGTGTGAGGGCGTCCTCCGGATCCCTCCTACCAGCCCTGGGATTCATAGCAGTGCTAAGGTAGCACCCACCGGGCATACCACTGCGGTGTCACCTGCCGGGTACACCGTGGCTGTGCCAGCCCCCCAGCAGGAGCAAGGTAGCACCCGCCGGGCATGTCCCACCGAGAGCACCTGCTATATCTCTCACCTGTCGCCCTCGGAGTAAGGGATGCCTGGACAACGCCCTCTGGGTTTGTCAGGTAAAGGGAATGTCTGTCGGAACTTCCCCTTCCTCCCTCCCATCAGGGTACCTTGGTAGCGCCCACCGGGCATGCCCCACTGAGAGCACCCACCAGGTATCTCTCTCCTGCCCCCTCAGAGTGAGGGACACCTGGACAACGCCCGCCGGGTTTGTCAGGTAAAGGGAACGTCCACCAGAACTTCCCCTTCCTCCCCTCTGTCAGGGTGCCTTGGTAACGCCTGCCGGGCTTGCCAGGCTCAAGGAGCATCTGTGGGACTCCTCCTCTCCCGGCGTGGAGTTACGGCGGCACCCGCAGGGCCCGCCAAGCTGAGGGTGTAAGCTCCGGCTCCCCCTCCTCCACGAAGCCAGAAACCCCCCAAAGGGAAGCAAGTCTCTGGCTTGGCCCGACCCTTCTGTGGCTGAGTGAGACACCTCTCTCTCTCCCCTACAGGTACAGCGTGTGACGGGCGAGACACTGGGGACTGGTTGGTCCAACTGCCCCTTTCCCGATGGTTGGCGCTGATGGACTCCCTTGGGTACCCAGGTCGCAGGCGACTCCTGACGGTCTCTCCCTCCCGAGGCTGCAGCCCTCCGCCCGTGACGGGCACCCCCTCCTCCTCGGGCTCTCCTGAGGAGCCTGACGTCCCCCGCACCCCGACCACTGCCCAGGCAGTATGCCGGGCCACCCACCTTCTGGCCCTCTTCGGCCCTAGTCCCGAGGGCCTTAGTACTCCAGAGGCCACCTCCCAATGTGAGGTGACACCCCCACCTCCTGCCGGCCTCCCTCCTGCCCCGGCCCGACACCTGACCCTCCAGAGAGTGTGAGAATGCTCTCTCACCCTTACTCTCCGGCAGTCACTCCTTGTCCTTTGTGGGACTCCTCAACTTCTCCCCCAGTGCCCCCTGAGTGTACCCTCTTCCCCCAGTGAACGATCTCCCTCTCACTCCTCCCCAGTGTTCTCGTGCCCTCCCCAGTGCCCTGGAGTTCTCCCCAGTGTCCTTGTGTGTTACCCAGTGTGAGTGAACCCAACAGTGATATCCTCAGTGACTTTCTGTAGACCCAAAAACCCACCCTAGGTTCAGTGTACGCCTCAGTGATATGAGGGAGAAATCTCTGAAAGACAGGTGTGGGGCAAGAACTTATTATGTAGCCCTAAGACAGACACGTAGTGTGCCACAGACTCATCATACCCAGTGTGCCACTCTGCTGTTATATTTTGTAACTTACATTGTTGTAACTAAACTCTGCAAGTGTCACGTGTAGTGTTCCATATTGTATTGTTTGCCTAAATCTGGTCAATATACAGTATGTACTGTACTGGTTTGCCTGTGTTTATGCCTTGTTCCTTTGGAAATTGTTCTAACCCAGTCAGGTGGTAAAGGACCCCAAAGCTTGTGCCTGCGACTTGTGGTGCGAGGAGTCGCGCTCTAAGACAGCGGTAAACCTGGGCTGCATTTCAACAGCTGGAGCGCCACAGAACATTCCGGCACTTTCGAGAGCGAAAGTGTGGGGGGTGAGGGGGGGTTGTCGCGGCCTCCGTCGCGGTTGCAACCATTTGGTGAGGTGGGTCTCTCTGGCGACATCTGACAGCTGTAAATCGTTTAGATCGTAACTGTGTAAAGGATAACAGAACTAAATATCAGGGTGTTATTTTTGTGTAATTTGGGAGAGTGAACGGATTTTGAGTACTAACACGTCATAAATAAAGAGATTTGTTAAATACCCTCCTCATTTCAATTAAGTAATAATTTTTTGCTTAATGAAAGTGAAATACAGACAGGAGCCGCAGACGACGCGATAGCCGGAGCCACCACCTCCAACCCCCCAAGAACTACCGGGGGCCTGTCGCTAACACCGAGCAGCTCCAAACAGGAACGGCACACCTGTACCTTTCCACGGCACCCCTCTTACTCCCAACCCATGCCCCGGGAAGGTAGCAGTCGTCGTAACCAAGTCTCCGGCCAGAAATTCACTCGCCAGGACTTTGATGCATGGTCGCGGAGAGAACAGACGTTTTTTTTTTTTTTTTTCTGAGCTCTCCTCTAGCTTTATAGGGCTGCCTCACCGGCATTAGTTTTTTTTTTTTTTTCGCCCTTCTGGTGCGCGTTAGGCCAGCTAGATTCTCAATTTCCTCCCTTCCTTGTTAGTTTGGAACAGTAGGTGTCTGTTCCTCTTACTGAGATTACTTTTGCTTACCCCCCCCCCCCCCCTGATCGCTCTGGGGCGTGAATTGCCACGGTCGAGCCTCCCTGGAGTGGTTTGAGAGGGCAATCTCAGCCTTAGGTGTTCTGCCCCGGGTTTTTTGTCCCTTGCTCGTTTTTCTTTCTTCTTCCCACTTCCCCCTTTAGGGAGGAGTGGTTACCATGGCGGACGGCCCTACTGCCTGACGACTCGACTGTTACACGGACAGACTGCCCCGAGACTGAACGGCCCCAGACACGGACCCCGCTAGACATTAATGTTAAAAATGCATCTTTTGTTTTGCTGAGCGCGGTTGGCTCTACTCCCCTGTCCAGCCTCAGTCCTTTTATTATCAAGAAAGTGATTGACGAATGTGCAAGAGAAGTGGAACAGGTGAAAAAACTTGCAAGCGGAGATCTCCTCGTAAAGACTGTTAACTCGTCCCAGGTTAAGGATCTGATGAAGCTGAGCAAATTTCATTGTTATGATGTTGTGCCGAGGATCCCTCAATCCATGAATTCCTGCAAAGGTGTTATCACCTGCAGGGACCTCATGGTTATGGAAGAGGACGACATCATCCATGAACCTGCTCAGCAAGATGTAATTGATGCCGCTTTATCACTCGTTTCCAGGAGGGCAAAAGGACGAAGACAGCCACAGTAGTCTTGACTTTCGGAAAAGTCTCTCTTCCTACTGATGTGAAAGTTGGATACGAAATTATCAATGTGAGACCATACATTCCTAATCCCCTTCGTTGCTCAAAGTGCCAGACTTATGGACACCATGAAAAGGCTTGTCGGGCTTCGAACTTGGTGTGTGGCAAGTGTGCGGCTGTAGGTCACTCTGCAGACCACTGTACATCCGAGACAGAGTGTTGCTTTCACTGCAAGGGCGCTCACTCCACTTCCTCGAGGGTTTGTCCCAGGTGGAAGGAGGAGAAAGAGGTCTGCACAGTGAAGGCGACTGAGGGCATATCCTTTTACGATGCAAGGAAGAAGGTGAAGGAGTTGCATGCAACCCCCAAGCCTAATGTCTCCTATGCCTCGGCGGTCGTGTCCCGTCCTGTGATGTGCACTGTGGAGACACAGACTGACCTTACATTTCCTCCTCATGCTACTCGCCCTACCTCTCCGGCTCAACCTGTTGTACGTTCCAACTCTCTCACTGACTTACCTAAGGCCTCTACCTACTCTCAGGCTGCTGCTGCTTCTTCGCAGTCGGTGCGCCAAAAACAAAAGTCCGACAAGTCTGATAAGATTAAGTTGACCACCCTAACCAAACAGTCGCGCCCTCATGTCCTTCCTCCTCCTGTTTCAGCGAGGGAGAGAAAGGGAAGCTCTTCCTCGGTGGAGTCTGGGAGCCTGATGATTGATGAAAATATGGAGGTTTCCGCCTCCAAGCACCGGGAAAGGTCCCCCGGTAGCCACTCGCCCAGCCGCGGGGGGCACAAAAAAACTAAGCACAATGGCCACCCTCGTAAATCTTAAACCGCCGCATTCACGGTGTTACAATGGAATTGTAGGACTCTTGGGAATAGATTACACAATATAGCAATTCTGCTTGCTGTACACAGGCCAGAGTACGTTATTTGCCTACAGAAGACGCGCTTGGTGGATCACCCTGATCCTCTCCAGTTCAAACACTACCACTCGTATAGACGATATGAAGGTCACGGAGTTGCCATATACACCCACAAATCACACTCACAAACGGAAGTGATTCTAAACTCTGCTCTGGAAGCAGTCGCGTGCAGAGTAAAATTTAATAACACGTATCTGTCCATTTGCTCTCTGTACTGTCCTCCACATGACCCCATTGATAGTGATGCTTTTAATTCCCTATTTCAACATCAGCCTGGGAATAAATTAGTGTTGGGCGACTTTAACGCCCATCACTATCAGTGGGGTAGCTTGAGGATCGATGGTCGTGGGGAGCAAGTAGCCGACCTAATACTACAGTCCAACCTCTGTCTTCTGAACGATGGTAGAGCGACTCGTGTAGATGATCGTACTGGTAACTTTTCGGCCATTGACTTATCTCTGGTCTCCCCTGGTATACATCAAGATTTCTTGTGGGACCCCTATGACGACTCCTTGGGAAGTGATCATTTACCCATCTGTCTATCTTATACACACGACGTTGTTTCGGACCCTCCTCTTCCAAAATTTAACTATAAGAAAGCAGATTGGGGATCCTTCTCAAGGATCGCCAATTTAGATATATCTGGGGAGACCATCGACGTTAAGGTTGAAAATCTACCCAATTCCATAATACACGCAGCTAAGGCTGCTATTCCCAAGACTTCTACAGTTCATGCGAAGCATAGAGCACATTGGTGGACGCCGGATTGCCGACAAGCATTAAGGAAACGCAATAGGAGATACACGATTTTTGATAGTCAGCCCACTGAGGAAAATTTCATTGCATACAAACAGGCAAGGGCTGAGGCAAGGAGAATAATAAGAAGGGCCAAACGTGACTCCTGGCGGTCCTTTGTGTCCACGGTGAATCGTTTCACACCATTAAGTAAAGTCTGGTCCACCATTAAAATATTAAATAATAAAGGCCCTTACTTTCCCATTACCACCCTGAAGGTCAATAACATCATTTATGACGATCCCGTGGACGTTGCCAATATCCTCGCCAGGAGTTTTTCACATGTAAGTAGCTTAGCCAATTATGTCCAGCGTTTCCAACATCATAAACGCACGGCTGAGCTACAGAAATTAGACTTTGCCACAGAAGACGTAGACTCCCCGTACAACCTAGGGTTTACGCTAGATGAACTGCTCCTTGCCCTTAAATCCTGTAAAGACACCAGCCCCGAGGAGCCGGGGAGGCGGAGTGTGGGCACGGGAGCGGTGGGGCTGGCTGAGCAGTCGACTCTCCCTCTCGATGCAGGAATCTGGCTTGGACCAGGGGTAGCAGCGAGGGGTTAGGAGAGTGAGCACATGTGCCACCAGACACCATCACGTAAGGTATGATTCAGCATCTTAATCAGGACAACCTCATTAAGCTGTTAGCTTTGTACAATGAGATTTGGGCGTCCCGAACGTTCCCAAACTCATGGCACTTTGCGCACGTCATACCGATACCTAAAGAGGCTGGTCGTCTTATGAACCCCAGTTCATTTCGTCCTATTGTGTTGACTTCTTGTCTATGTAAGGTCATGGAACGAATGGTTAATAATAGGCTTCTTTTTGTTTTAGAGTCGAAGAATTTGTTAAATGATCGACAATGTGGCTTCCGTAAGTACAGAAGTTCACTAGATCATTTAATGAATTTGGAGCATTGCATTGCAGAGGCTTTTGCCAATAAAGAATTCATGATAGGGGTGTTCTTGGACATCCATAAAGCCTATGACATGACATGGCGACACGGAATACTAATGAAGCTCTATGCTTATGTTTTAAGAGGTAACTTGCCTATTTTTATTTCCAGTTTCTTAAGGGACAGGACTTTCTCTGTCAAATTGCCCCGTAACGTAACATCGGATATATTTATCCAGGAAAACGGGGTGCCGCAGGGAAGTGTGCTTAGTCCCACTTTATTTAGTATTATGATCAGTGATATTCTGTCATCAGCTCCCATCCCAAGGAATCTTAAATACTCACTCTATGCTGACGATTGTGCAATATGGCACTCTTCCCGTAATGCACAATTTTCGGCTGGGCGGATTCAAGCAGCCCTTGATTCCGTCCACCAATGGGCCTTGCAGTGGGGATTTAAGTTTTCCGTCAATAAGTGTGCCGCTGTAGTCTTCACTAATCGAAACGTCCCTGATTTGCATTTATTTCTGGATAATCAAGCGGTACCTTTTCAAAATTCTGTAAAATTTTTGGGCCTCCACTTAATACCTTGCTTGCTCGTTGCACTAAACCATTAAATGTCCTCAAGTACCTAGCAGGTACTACATGGGGTGCCGAGAGAAAATCTTTATTAATGGTGTATAAGTCCCTTATTAGATCCAAGCTAGACTATGGCGCACAGGTGTATAGCTCGGCATCCGATGCCACGTTGAAAGGACTGGATGTGTTACAGAATAAATGTTTGCGATTGTGTCTTGGAGCTGTCAGGTGTACACGTGTAGCTCGTATGGAAGTGGAGGCGAATGTGCCTCCCCTCCGTATTCGCCGTGACCACCTGGCCCTATCCTATGGCTTAACAACACTCAGGAAAAGTACTATCGGCAACGTGGCCTGTACCCCCTTGCGTCAATACCAGCATCTTATGCGGGGGGTGCGTCGGCCACTTGCTGTTCGCCTCCACTTACTGACTCACGAGCTTGGTGTGGACCTCAGTGACTGTGACAAGTTGGTGTCAAAAAATATAGCGCCTTGGGAGCCACCAAGATTTACGGTGGATGTTTCCTGGCTCCCAGCACCAAAGTCCAAGGCGCCGGAGGCGGAGGTCCACCACTTGTTTCGTAATATCATTGTTCGTCACTTGGGGTCCCACCAACTGTACACCGATGGCTCCAAGTCGAGTGAATGTGTGGGTGCAAGTGTGTGGTCGACTGAATGTGCCCTCATGTATCGGTTGCCGACTCATACATCTGTGTTTACCTCTGATCTTTTTGCTATTGAAAAAGCCATAGACTATGCTCTAAATTCTAGGTATGATTCGTTTGTAATATTTTCCGATTCAAAATCAGCCCTTCAGGCAATTGCTTCTTGTACTACGGACTCTAATGAGATCCAGGGCCGCATTATTAATAAACTGCATTCGTGCGACAAGTCCTCCACGCTGATCTGGGTGCCTGGTCATTGTCGTATCTACGGCAATGAGCAGGCTGACTTACTTGCAAAGTCGGCCGTAGAGCTCGAGGAGACTTGGGACGTTCCTCGTGATCTGCGGTCGAGTCTCTCTCTCTCTCGGAAAGAAATCAGTAAATCTTCTGTGGCAAGGTCAGAGGACCAGACTTAACATTCCAACATGTAAGCCGTACCTGTGCGACTGGGATACTGCCAACCGTCCCAGTCGCCGGGAAGAGGTGTTGGCACGTTTAAGGCTTAATGCCACCATAGTAACTCACATGAAACCATACATGGAGAGGCGATTCCCACAGCACTGTGACATCTGTGATGCGGTGTTATCTATCAGTCATATCATCCTGCGCTGTCGGCGATTTATTCGTGAACGTGTTTTGCTTATAAATTACTGCGGCGCAGCGGACGTCCCCTTCAACCTTTCCACCATCCTTGGTGATGGGGACATTGTTATGACTGATAAATTGATGGCTTTCTTGAGAGAGACCGGATTGATCAGAGTGATGTGACTTTTTTACTATATGGTTATGGTTTTTACCGTTTGTAAATATGTATATATTGTGCTATTAATTAGGGTCGATAGTTGACGTATTTGAAATAGTTCCTACGTCTGACTGATCTATTTCAAATATTGATGTCCCCTACATTAAACCCCGTTCCTCCCCTGACAGTCACTAGCTGGTGAGTGCAAGTGTGCAATATAGAAAGGTATTGGGCACTTGCAGTCGGTGGTGGTCTGTTGAGCGAGGTACTTCACTTTTTGTACATATTATGAATAAACATTATACCATCTTGAATAAGTTGGCCTAATTAGGGCCGACAACTGAAGTATATGGAAATGTTCCTGACTCGTCTGTTTCTCTTTCATATATTGATGTGCCCTATATTAGGCTGTGCCTCGACTGACAGTCACCAGGTGATGAGTGCAGGTATGTAATGTAGAAAGGCATTGCA
>JAGKTI010000828.1:57169-110831 GCA_018397915.1 Birgus latro | reverse complement strand
TAATTCTAACACTCGTAGGAAAGTCACTATTCATAATAGAAAGGCCACTTTGGTCTCATTTTGAAGATGAAAATTTTTGATCTGTCATACATTGTTCAAAAAGACAATACAGTAAAACCTCGATATAATGGACTTCAGTAGACCGGAATTCGCTTTTATCGGACTCGAGGAGCTACCGGACTAAACTCCTATATATCGGAAAAAGTCTGATAAAGCCAGAAAGCAGTCCGGACTGCCTGACAACTTCAGCTATGTTCACCACAATAAGACAAGTAAAAGACATGTTTTTCAGTGCACAGTACAGTATTATTATACCATTTGATTAATGTAGTGAAGGTATAACACACTACAATACTGCAATGGTGGTGAAAACCACTGATGCAATCCAGACTAATGTCTGATATATCGGAAAAAGTCAGGATTAGCAGGGGTAAGTCCGGATGTCGCTTTTATCGGAATTTCGCATATTTCGGTCTGGCCTGAGCCCCAATTAGTCCGTTATAGTGAGGTCTTACTGTATATACAAAATAAAATGCAAAAAAAGTGAGCAGAAGTTAGGTGACATGCTAAAGTTTTACACTTTCCTTTAAAAAAATACTGTATTTGACAAAAAAAAAATCAAGAAATAATAATACGTTTTGCTTCAATATGTACCAGCATAAATTTCCCTTCCAATAATGCATTACAGTAATCACTCTAATATCTTAATGTCCAATAACTGAACACCCCAATGTCCGGACATTTTGGGCTTGGGAAAATGTGAGTGCATTTAAGTACCTGGGTAATGTGATGAGTAAGGATGGAAGTTTAGAGGATGAAGTTCTTGAAAGAGTACAACAAGAAAGAAAAGTTGCTGGTTCCTTGAAAGCAGTGATAAGAAACAGGGAAGTGAGCATGGAAGTGAAAAAGCTACTATATGACAGTATTATGATACCAACTCTATCGTATGGAAGTGAAGTTTGAACCTTGTTGGAGAGACAGAAGTCAAGATTGAGAGCTATGGAAATGAATTATTTGAAAGAAGCATGTGGAGTCACATGGAGAGAGAGACTGACGAATGAGAAAGTGAAGGAGCGTTGTGGTGTGGATGTGACAGGAAGCATTAAGAGAAACACACTGAGGTGGTTTGGTCATGTGGAGACGATGGAGAGTGAGAGACTGAAAAGAAGAGTGTACGTGAGTGAGGTGGAGGGGGGGAGAGGGAGGGGGAAGCCAAGGATGAGATGGAGGGATGGAGTGGAGAGGTATATGAAAGAGGGGGTGTGAGCTGGGAGCAGGGCAATGAATTGGCAGGGAACAGGGTGACATGGAGGCAATCTGTTTGTGGCCACCCCTTAAAGGATTATGGCGTCTGGCAATAGATAGATAGATAGATTTTCTTCAATATTAATGCTGTATATATATGAGAAAAAAGGAGCATAAGTGTTCAGCGGGAGGTCAAGAGGTGTACATCCTACCTGTGAGGAACCTCACACAACACTGAGCAGAGTAAAACAAGTAAATACGCATGCACCAGGTGTGGCAGGCTTAGCTCCACCCACTTTTGCCCGTCATCCAACAAAAATGACGACTCCCTAAATATTTCTTCAGAGATTACATCGGATGATAGGCAAAGCTGTCATACTGACACCAGAGGTTGACAAACAAATGACGGGCCAGCCCGTCATCAGTATGTGTATGGGCTACTAGTGAACAGGAGCTCTACAGATTGCTTTTATCTAGGATTTGTCGATCACTACTACTTTTGAAAGGGACTCTGGTTATACTGGTGAGACAACATTTTCTCAATTTAGAGATCCTTTTTCTTGGAGGTGAACATCTTCCTTCAGGAGGAACTATTGTCTTCACTAAAGCCTGAGAGGCCAGTAAATTGGTGGGTTTTGAAATAAACCCTAGATCTGCCGCTCCCAAAATATAGTGGATTTCAAGGCCATCCTACCATTTCAGCTTTGCTCCCTCTCTTATCCTTCTTAGAGGCAGCCTGGGTATCAACAAAAATTACTAAATGTGAGCACATCATGCACCAGCATACCTTACAGCATGAGGACATAATCAATGGGGGGATAGAAGTATTCAATGGAATAAATGTGCCTATCTGATCTCTTTCCATGAAAACATAAATTTCATTACTGTTGCAGTGATTAGGCACTACGGAGTTCAATGCAGACCCACAATGGAGTACAGTACTGTACTTAGCTAAGCAGGAAATAAACCCTTCAAGGGAGCAAATGGAGGGTTTTATTTTCAGATAAGCAAATTTCACACCCAAAATTAGAGTACTGTACATTATCACTTTAAATATAGCTGCACAGAGGACAAATACAGTTATTATATATATCTAAGATGAATAGGCTATGCTGACCAAAATGAACTTTCCCACAAGATCATACACATGTACACAAATTACTTTCTTACAATCTTGGAGACATTAAGCCAGGTCCAAGGGATGTGACGGTCAAGGCTAGTAAGCAATGCATGTGCCTCCAAGGGTGCCAAAAGCCACAGCAGCCCACAAGGCACCCAAATGAGCACTGTCCTCTCAAAACATGGTGTCAGCTCTGGAGTGTTTGTGTGCCACGTTAGATTGGAATTCTGCAGGAGAATAAATATGAAATTAAGCTATGGTATGTGCTCAATCCAAATTTTTATGGAATTGTTCCTGATTTAACAGTACCAATAGAACATGTAATACTATATACCCACAAACACATTTCCAGCTCATCCCATCCATTTCTTTACCTACCCTGACACTTTCATTCTTGGAAATATTTTGCAATATATCTTCAGTGCACACAAAGCATTTATCTTACAACAGCAATTTCCAAAGGGTACACTTACATAAATGTCCCAGCCCCACTGCCCACCACCTTCTTGTCCATCCCAGACATTCTCTTGTTCACCCCACACTTTTTTTAACCCAATCCTTTCATGCACTCACGATGTGACACAGACTGTGTGATCAATGAATGTGCTTGTTTTCCATGGATATTATTAGTTTTGTTCTAACACGTGATTTGTGTTTGTTGCAAAAATTTTATTTTGATATTTTGTGAGTAATGACTTCTAGGGCATATTCGATCTTAACTTGGGCATTCATATCATCATTCATTCATACTTATAAAGGATCTAACAAGCTTGCATGCATCAACATTGGTCACCTAATTGCAGCTCTCCATGCCACTTGAACTCTACTCTTGGCATCCTTTGGTCCCAACTTTGGCATCTTTCTGCCTTAACCCTGGCATTCTCTGGTCCTAACCTTGAAATCCTCCGACCCTAACCTTGGCATCTTTTGGCTTTAACCTTGGCATCCTTCAGCCCTACCCTTGGCATCCTTTGGTCCTAACCTTGACACTGTTTGCCCCTAACTTTGGTATCTTTGGGTCCTCATCTTGGCATCCTTACTCCTAACCACTGCATCACAACTTGGGGTATTAATGTGAACCTACGGTAACCTCTCCTACTGGTGAACCAATTCTAGGTACAGTCACGCTCCCTAATTTAGACCCACCCCGAGCCAAGCCCAGAGCTGAGGGAGGCAGTAGCCACGGCTCTTAAACGAACGCGTTTATTTATTAAGAGAAGTAAATATATTCAGGTCTTACTTTTTTTCATGCCCTATGTTTTCCCAAATCTACTGTATAATACCATCGAGCATTGTCCTATTCAGCAGATGATTGTTTCAGTAAGAGGTGAGGGTGGAAAGGAATGCAGTGAGGTAGAGAATGATCGCTGGATGCGATACTGAGGGGGATGGGGATTGCGGGGAGGAGTGGGGGGGGGGGCTAGTAAATGCATTCGTTTAAGAGCCGTGGCTACTGCCTACCTCAGCTCTGGGCTTGGCTTGGGGTGGGTCTAAATTAGGAAGTGTGACTGTACTTAATGACCAAAAAAATGTGTTAAAATTTCTTAAACTAGCCTATCTATATAAAGGGTAAAACTATGGTAAATATCAAGTTTCAGTCCATAATGTTTAGCAGTGAAACTATGTTTCTGATGGATCCTGATGTAATATATGTGATTCTGCTCTTCATTTCCATTAAACATTTTTAAAGTGCAATTTATGACAGGCTATTTCAAGAATTAACTTACCCTAACCTACCATAAGTGACTGATGACAGGATATTTCAATCATTATCCTAACATGACCTACACAAACTAGATCTTACCCATGATGGTCTGTGTATTTAATAATACAGTAATAATAATAAAATAAACACCTGAAAAAGAGTGCTCAGCAGTAATACCAATGTGTGGGAGTGCACATCAGACTGCGGAAGGAGATGGAAAATCCTCACTCATTATTTGTTACTGCATGCACTAAATACATGGGGAGACAGACTTACAAGTGAGGAAGTGAAGGAGCATTGTGGTGTGAATGTGACAGAAACATTAGGAGAAATACACTGAGGTGGTTTGGCCACGTGGAGAGGATGGAGAGTCTAATGAGGAGAGTTTATGTGAATGACATGGAGGGGGGGAGGGAGAGGCCAAGGATGAGATGGAAGGATGGAGTGGAGAGGTATATGAGGGGGCCATGAGCTGGAGGGAAGGCAGTGAAATGCCGGGGTACAGGGAAACATGGCGGTGATATGTTTGTGGCCACCCCTTACGGGATTAAGGCGTCTGGTAATAAATGGATAGATAGAGACTAAGTAAAGCAGCTGAGACAAAAAACTTATCTGGTTAGGAAATGTCAAAACACATGACTAAACTGAGACTTGACATTAAGCCATAAAACACAATGTCAGAACATAAAACTAAACCCAAACTTCACATCATCTCATACAAGGTAATATCAAGATTCTAAAGCTATCTACCCACAGTCAGATGCCTCCATCCTATATGAGGTGGCTACAAACAAATTGCCCCATGTTCCCCCTGTCTTCTACCATTGGTTGTCCTCCCCCCAACTCAAGCCTTCTCTCTCATATACCTCTCCACTCCATCCCTCAATCTCATTCTTGGCCTACCCTTCCCCCTCCCAGCTCCAACTCACAGACACTCTTCTAGTCCCCCTCTCATTCTCCATCCTCTATACATGACCAAACCATATCACAGTATATATCCTAAGGCTTCCAGTCACATCTACATCAACACCACAATGCTCCTTCACTTCTTTATTTGTCTGTCTCTTGATGTAACTGGAAACCAAAAATAAATATTACATCAACTTGATTAATGTCAATAAGTACCGTACAAAGTCACTGCTCTCACAGGTCAATGAAGTATCTGGAAATGGAAAATACTCCAAAGATACTACTGATCAAAGCTGGGCACTTCCACAATCATTTCAGCAAACCGCAAATTCTGTGATTTCGTTTGCGACAAAATCTACACAAAATCACGGTTTTGCACTTGCAGAAGAACTGCAAACATCTACTTGGCCTAGATTGGCAGGCGGCGTCCAGGTGAGTCACCGGCTCACATGAGCCATCCGCCACTCCTGCACTGTTGCCATATGTACAAATAAATAGAGTATTGCACACATATGATACATTCACTTTTGGTATGATGTACAGTAGCATTTTTCATTACTGTACATTTGTACGAAAATTTTATTCTTTCAAAAATATACAGAGAGCAAGAGACAGAAAACAGCAGATCAGAATCATCTCGTTTTGATATACAGCGGCTTCATACCAAGCTCTCAGGAAAGGAATAAAAATGGGCATAAGCCAAAAGGGGGCAATATTCACACTCGCAATTAGGTAATAAAGCATAACATCATTACAGCAAGTCGTATTCTACTTTACACTCATCCAATATATTACCACTATGCCAGGAATCGAAACCGGGACTCTCAGGTGAAAGCCAGGCAGCATACCACTACACCAAGACCAGGTAAAAGTTATCTCATATTGTCACAATCTTGGATGAGATTTTCTGTGTACAGTACACATTTCACTCTTCATTCTGACTTGCCGTAAATGCTTGGGATAGATTAAAAGCATCTACTTGCCCAAGTGCCAGGGGGTTATCTCATTCTCTTCATGCCCACAGTGGGGTTGGAGGGACAATAGTTACAAGACTGTGGCAATGTGAGATAACGTTTACCTGGTCATGATGTAGTGGTATCTGCCTGGCTCTCACCTGAGAGTCCCGGGTTCGATTCCTGACATACTGGTAATATATTAGATGATTTTTCCTGTGTACATTACAGGTTTCTCTCTTCCACTGTACACTCGAAGGTTCTTCACTACAATACAGTAATCCCTCCACTATCCGACGTAATAGAGCCAAAGGCATGTCCGGACATTGGTCTTGTCCGAATATTGGGCCTGAAGCTCCAGCACCGGTCATTCATGACCCTAACCTAACCTAACCTAAATCAGAAAACTACCTTCCTACCTCCCTACCGGACATGTATAGCACTTATTTAGGTCCCTTTTCACATAAATAATGCACACAAAGCATGAATTAACTGAATTTTAACAAAAAAATGATGATTTAGAGGTGAGTAAGGCACAGGTGCTCAGAACTTGCCAGCATAGTATAAGTAAGTATCGGACATGGAAATCATCTTTTCTCACTTTTTATGCATTAAATTATTGGATACAAAGCATCAAATACAGTAAATGATGTAAATTGTAACCAGAAAAATGGTTAGGTTAGGTTATGACCGGACATGAAATTCACTGGCATTCACCTTTTTCACAGCTGGTGCACTTCAATACTAGTGCTAACCATGCATGAGAAAATTAAATTAAAAGCAGGAAATTATGATTAACAAAATGGTTAGGTTAGGTTAGGTTATGACTGGACATGAAATTCACTGGCATTCACCTTTTTCACAGCTGGTGCACTTCAATACTTGTGCTAACCATACATGAAAAAATTAAATTAAAAGCAGGAAATTATGATTAACAAAATGGTTAGGTTAGGTTAGGTTATGACCAGACATGAAATTCAATGGCATTCACCTTTTTCACAGCTAGTGCACCTAATTAACACAAAGCATGAATTAATTTAAATTTTACCCAAAAAGAAAGAATTTGAGGTAAGTTAGGCTCAGCTGTTCACTGAGTTAGCAGCTTTGTTTAGGTACAGGACATGAAAATCATTGGCATTCACCTTTTTCACAGCTGGTGCACTTCAATACTTGTGGTAACCATGCATGAAAAAATTAAATTAAAAGCAGGAAATTATGATTAACAAAATGGTTAGGTTAAGTTAGGTTAGGTTAGGTTATGACCGGACATGAAATTCACTGGCATTCACCTTTTTCATAGCTGGTGCACATAAAAACCATGCATGAAAAAATTAAATTGAAAGCAGGAAATTATGATTAACATTCAGGGTAATTTTTTAACCCATTTACAGCATGATGAAAACAGGTTAGACATGAAAATCTTTATGGTAATCATCTTGCACACAAATCAAAGGCATTCACCTTTTTCATAGCTGGTGCACTTAAAAACCATGCATGAAAAAATTAAATTAAAAGCAGGAGATTATGATTAACAAAATGGTTAGGTTAGGTTAGGTTAGGTTATGACCGGACATGAAATTCACTGGCATTCACCTTTTTCATAGCTGGTGCACTTAAAAACCATGCATGAAAAAATTAAATTGAAAGCAGGAAATTATGATTTACATTCAGGGTAATTTTTTAACCCATTTGCAGCATGACGAAAACAGGTTAGACATGAAAATCATTATGAAAATCATCTTTCACACAGTTTATACATGAGATTAATGATATGGAAAGAACAAAACAAGGAATTTTGATGAAGTTAGGGTACTTACCAGAATGTTGCCACCGTCCTGAAGCATAACACGCTCCATCATCTCAGACTCTGACAGACACACCCTAGCACTTCCGGTGCACTTTACACCCACCAGCACTTCTCACAAGCACTTTCCACAACGTTTTCTTTCGCATACCTTGCATCACATCACTGCACTGTACATAACAGTATATTCCCGTGTGGTTTAGTGACGAGTCCTGGAGAATTTATTCAATCTCAGCATACTTCGGAGTAAACAGCACCTTCCTCTCCACATTTCGTTTGGTCTTCGAAGCGAAATCAGCCGTGTACTGCTGTAGTTTGTCCCGGGACTTCTTGATATCAAACAAGGTGGAGCAAGGGAGGTTGAATTCACGACAAATCCGTGATGTCGGCCACCCGGCGTCCACCTTCTCCAATACCTCCCTCTTCTTCTCCAGAGTCAGAACCACTTTCTTCCTCTTCTCAGGTGGCAGGGCCATCATCACACACATGAACAAGGTGAACAGCAGCATCAAGCCCTGCAGGAGGTAGGGTATCACCACAAAACCAATCACTTCAGCCGCCATTGTCGGAGCGTGTTTACGAGCCAGAAGCGGAGCGGGAAATGGGACGGACAGACAGGCGTCACACGCGAAAACACAGCCTATCAGCGCACGCGGGAAATTCAAACTGACACGGTAAAAAAAAATCGGATTTTTTTCGGATTTTTTAAAAATTTGGGGGGCATTTTGGGGGGCAGAAAGCCCACGATGTCCGAATAGTGAGGGATCCGAATAATGGGCGTCCGAATAGTAGAGATTACTGTATCTTAATTATATACTGTATGTGCATTCTGGGGAGAGGGTAAGAAATAAGAATAAAAAAAATAAAAGCCAGCAAAGATGTTTTTTCCCCCAATATAGAAGGAAAAATATAGCGCCTAATTCAAGATCAATTTATTTCCCAGGTGCTTAGACGTTATAACGTATGCTACTGATGTAAACTACATCAATATTAGAAAGACTTGTTAAGCATACAAGCCAATAACAAGATGAAAAGTACAAAGATGTGCTATGAAGCCTCTCAGTCCACCTAGAATATGACCTTTAATCTAAATTTCAAATATGTCAGACATATAGCATTGCCAGTGCCAGTATTTCAATCTCAGCAAAAATCATTAGGCAGTTTACCATTTTTCTTACCAGACAACCACCTTTCACCATGCAGTATCAATATGGATAGACACATGGACAAATAGATATACTGTATGTTGGAGTTGTCTGAGTTGTTGGAGGAGTCTGACTGCGACTATGGAGTGAGGACTGTGAAGGTTAGAGCCAAGGAATAGAGGTGGGTGGACTCATGTGTCAACTTGTCAAGTGTGAGCTGTGAAGTGTAATACTGTAATTTAATTCATTTATATACAGCAGTGAAGGATTTCCTCTTGTTTCATAGCAAAAACAGTCTAATATACTTTATACTAATAATAATAACTTAAAATACATTCTAGTTTTATTATAATTATAATTCCATATATCCCATTCATTACTTTAGGCAATTTCCAAACTTCATAAAGTTACCTACTGTTAGTCAGAAGAGTGAATAAAGATATACAGCAACTGTAGTGGATGAGTAACTAGAGATGATGTTTAACCTCTTGATTATGAAAAATATCATCCTAAACTTAACCCCCATCCCCCAGGTGACGTGTATACACGTCAAAATCGGACTTTAGCAGGGCCGCACGGTGATGTGTATATACGCAAGTGTCTTCCCGCCACTGTTTGAACCAGCCGCCATTTAATCTCACCACCAAAGGGTAGGGAGGGAGTCCATCTACATGTATAGCACAAAGGCGAGAGTCACTCTGTCCCAAGCCTTTGCCAGGTGTACAACACTTTCTTCAGGTTATTATTTGTCAGATTCCAGCTGCGCCCCCTGTAGCCAATTGTATCATCCACCCCTGCCAAGCCTTTTTCCAAGGATACTAGAAAATGGCTCAGTGATAGTGCCATACGGCACGCCTTCGATGCAACAGTGTCTAGTTTACCTAATAATGGAGTAAGTTATCACGTTGAGAGCAAAGCCACAGTCAGCGCTGTGGGCAGACACACGAACACCTCCTCTCTCATGCCGGAAATTGATTTTCTTCCTCATGTCATTACTCATCAGCACAAGGGCCAACAGACCTGGGGATACAGTACTGTACTTTCGTTCACAAGAAGAAGAGTTGTTGAGTAAAATGGTCATTAATTCGTTTCCCTAAGTGCTATACTTTCCAAGACATCAAGCTTTGAAAACAAACAATTTTCAGCGGTTTACGAGAAGCTGCCCGTAGTGAGGTGACGACTGCGTTAAATATTGCCTGGCGTTTGAGGGTTAACATAATACTGTACAGTACTTTAATGGTGTACAGAATAAAATGAAGCTGATGCCATGGTACTGAAAGTGATAAAAATGGTTTGTGTTTTTGCATTTGCAGAACTGTAAGTTTCAAGAAGTTTGTGGCTTTGCAGTTGCAGATGGAAATTTTTTTAGTTTGGGAATTTGCATTGTGGAATTGAATTTTCATTTGCAGTGCCCACCTCTGCTACTGATTACCAATTTAATCCATCATCTATAAAAAGTACATTTATTAAAGTTTTCAAATTATGTACAAAATTATACTTTATACTTTTATGGTTCATAAAAAGCTCAGAAAGTTACTGTATACAGTATGAGGCATATACAGTGTGATTTTTCAGTCACCCAACTGTGCCAGCCATCTTCATTCTTTCACTGTTCATGTCTTTGTTTCAAACTGGACTGAATCAACTGAGAACTCCAGTCTCTGCTAAGACATTGTTAGGGATGAATGAGTTTTATTCTTCTCCTTCTATATATAGTACAATGATCATATCCTGTTAATATAAGTTGTATTTTTCTGGATTTTTAGTGCAACTTTTTTTTTGAGGGGCAGTTACGCTTGTGCTGCTTATTAGATGCAGCATACAGTATTTATGCACATGCTTGAACCACGCCATGTAAGCCTGTATTAAGAACTGATTCAATGCCACTCTACAGATTATTACTTAGGGGCTGGTACTTTCATTATGGGAGATATTATCAGTTTTTTTTTTTTTTTATGCAAGGAAGAAGGAACCAAGGGCCATGGGCCTGCATACTGTTCCTTCCAAGAAAAAGTAAAAACAATACAAAAGAGAGCCAAATTCAAGCTCCATTCATTTCGAGATGCCTGGACACACTGCGTTTGAAAGATTGGAGATCATAGGAAGCACAGTACATGAGGATTAAGCACCAAACAAGCCTATTTTGTTATACTGTATATTACAATACACATACAGTACCAGTACTTTCCTTTGGATACTAAATTTTCAAGATTTATCTTTTTAACCCTTTAGGTGGAAACTTTTTGCTGGGATGTTTATTAAATGCAAGGTACTACACCATTCAAATTCAGCTAAGTCATATAATTTCCCCATACAGTATGGTATATACAAATCAAAAGGTAGTGGTGTGGTTATAACAGTAGTAGCCTAGTGAAAAGTTCTCAAGAGTAACCTTAAAAAAATAAAAATAAAAAATAACCATGTTACTGAAAAAGTCATCCATTCCCCTCATACATCACCCAATAAAGATGGACCTTTCAAAATACTGTACCAGTTATCATGAGTTATTACAGTGGAACCTCCTAAATCACACATTCTTACTAGCAGATTCATAATACACAGAAGATTAGTTATTTCTAAATTGCAGAATTCTCAGATCGCAGCATGTGCTCAGTACCATAAAGCCGCAATTTACGAGATTCCACTATATATATATAAACAGGTACAGTATATCACATCAAAAACCAAAAATATGAGGATAGGTGGCAACTTAATATTTATTGATGCAACACAAAGGATGGTTGGCTTTTCTCAATGTGCTGGCCAAAATGTCTCAACTTACAACCATTGAAACACATAAAAAAGGATTAAACTGACAACTGTTGTCTTAAAATAACAGCTACTGTATACCAAAAATTCATTCAATCCTTAACCAATCCTATGTTGCCCCATGAGAAGTGTAGGAGCCTGGGGCTAGGCAAGTTGGTCCTGACATTTAAGATGAGTGACCAGCCTCACTTATCCCTGAGTTGCATTATGTGAGCAACAAACCCCAACAACCCCTTGGATATACACCTTCACCAGCTCAAGCTCAATCAGACTGGAGTGCCGTAATCACCCACTAAACCACTAGGCGCCAAAATTTGGTTATATGGTTACCACTCAGTGTAGTAAATGGTTTCCTGCTGTACAGGAAACCATTCAGAATAGAAGAAAAAGATCCAGAAGCCCAACCAGACTTCAAACTATAAATTAGCCTCAATGCTTTGTATAAAATGACTGGAAAATGTAGTGATTAATGTACTCATAGTACCCCCATTGTAATATGAAAATCTGGTCAAAAACCAAAAGTGATGATGAAATATTACTGTACTTCCGGAAAGAGACCATGAATTTGAAACTTACCAGTGTGGATAATGGTCCTGTAAAATGAAAAAAATACCCAGGATGTTGTCCATGTATCTGGTTGCTAGATTAAATATCAACCAACTTTCTCTAGAAAGGGGAAGTAAAGAACAAAACACCACCTAAAATAACAGCAAACATCTAACCTAAACTAAAAAACAAAATTTCAATGAACCGAAGTTCGATTTTTTTTTTTTTACCTTGCAAATGTGATAATAGTGATGTTAATCCCTTCAATCCCCCGTGCTACCTACAAGCGATTTAATTCACGTTATGAACTTTCCAAATTGGAGGAGATAATAGGCTATAGCCTTCAATAATCCCCTATCGGAGACCTGTACTAATTTGAAAAAAAAAAAAAAAAAGTCGAGGTTGCAAGAAAAAGCCGCCCGACTACAGGGGTTAAAGGGGAACATGGGTCAGCGATATCTTCCCGGCCTTTCCAAAATACAAGTACAAGAAACAGATCATGAAACCGGCCTGTTTCCATGTCTCAGAAGAGGGTTATTCACTCACTGTCAGACACTATTACACAAGTATTTGACGCATATAGAATTTAATAATTTGATTGCAGCTGAAAATTCCTTCAAAATTTGACAATCCACACTGGTACACTACTGGAGATACCAGACCTAAAACTAATGGATAATCACTTAAAAGGGTAGATCACATACCCAGAGAGGAGATCCACAGAATTCGACCAGCGTTCCTCTCTCTTCCGTCCACATCGCGCAACTGCCCTGAGATCAACCGCTTAACTGATGGAGGACGGAGGGAGGAGCCTGGGGACTATATAGGTAGTGGGGAGGTTTATCATTCGGCTGGCAGCACAACTCCTAACTTGCCAATTTAGCGGATTTAAGCCACATCTATGGGATTTTTTTTTTTTCCGAAATTCAATATCCTATAAATTTTAACTTATTTCTTTACATTTTCTGGAGATTTCTGTCCTTAAGGTCTTCCTACCACCTGCTGAGAACGACTACGTTTGTTGGTTTGGCATCTCTAGTTGCCAGACGACCCCGGCATCCTCTGAAGTTTGCATCATACTTTTGTCAAATTACATTTAAAGAAATACAAACTATGAATTACTTCTCTATGTGTATGCATATAATATCCTCAAAGGAAAATTTCATTCAGTGTCTTTTCTTGACGTTTTTCATGCCTGTGAATAACGTTGCGAAACAACTATTACCTTGCTTCAGGTGAGCACTAATGGGACTCAGGTTACGTTTGATGATGCAACTACAGTATTATCGTAACAGCTGTGAGTTGGTGCAACTACACTGTAATTTCCATTCGTTCTTACCCTCAGTGAGAGGCAGTGCAACACATCCATGCACCGCTGTGAGATATATACCAAGAAAGATTTAACTTAGGGAAGATAACAGAGATCTACTCATACTGTTTTTGCTTTTTCTTGGAAGGAACAGTATGCAGGCCCGTGGCCTTTGGTTCCTTCTTCCATGCATTAAAAAAAAAAAAAAACAATCGTGATGACGTCAACACCGAATGGTTTGCGCCTTTTCGCTACCCCAAGGAGTACATTTTTTTTTTTTTCCAGGAGGATCCTTAAAGCAAATGTTGCTATTTACTGCATTTACCTCAATTTCCTTTTATGTCCCGCAATTCTCTTATACTCCATGAAGGATCTTGATATTTCTTATATGAATTATGAACAGTTGTATTTTGTATATGAGGGAGGGGGAGTGAGATGGGGGGAGGCCAGTCAAATGCTGGGTGACAGAGCGACTTGGAGGAGTTTTGTCTGCGGCCACCCTTTGCGGGATTAGGGCGTCGGGCTATAGATAGGTAGTATTTTGTTCTCGGGGCGAGGCAGACGTATCATGACGGGACAGTTTGTCTTGCATAACTGCACATTGCACCATTTCCCATTTTAAGCTGACTGGATGGATATTCTAAACTCTTTCACATTCCTCAATACTCACAAGAGAATCTATAACTTTTGCTTTAGTTTGTGAACTTACAGAAATATTCGAGCTAATCCACTGGCGTTTATCAAAACCAACTGTGTTGCAATTGCTTAACATGAAGTTAACCCACGCCAAGGACGGTGTGACCACTGTCAACGACATCATACACCCAATCAAAAAAGTACCTGCAAGGAGATATGAGCGTTGTTGCTATTCGCGATTCTTTACCCATTTCAGATATTTTTGAATGAATAGTGTAATTCATGAATTTGTTTCAGGTTTTCATGGTGTAGTGATAAAAACAGTTAACATACTGGGGATTATTTTAAACTATTCGTCCACTGTTTCAAAATGCAAAGACATTTTTTCTCTTGAGTTAGTGTTATACCCAAGAAACTCTTTAGTGTTGCTACTTTGGGAGGTAACCATAAAGTGGGTTAAGGTGCTCCAACCGGATGTGACCCACACTCGAGGAATGGTTGGGTTAGGATAGCCTATGCCATACTGCTCACATCACGCCACTCTAGGATGACGGGTGGTCACATCAAATGCTGGAACCTAGTAGCCTGTTCCCGGTCTCCTACGCTCCGTTGTTGGGGTAAGGAAAAAATAATATGTAATAGACGTTCATAATGAAACTGGAACGTGTTCGAGCGAGAAAGCAAGTCAGGCAGTACTGATTGTCTTATGTGGCTCATCACTTTCTCTGATTTCCTGACCTGAAAATACTAAAAAGAACTTATTAGATTACACCAAAAATATTCTATCACACTTCCTAAAATCAATACTGTATTAATTTTAGGTCTGGGGCCAAACAGAAGGTATTATTGGTTTTGAGAAGGCAAAACCTGGTTGCTCTCGGCAATCGTCCGAAAATACTACTCGTGCAACCTTTCTCTTGCGCAGCCGGCTGTTATGCTAATCTGCATTGCATTAAAAAAAGAAATCGTTTCCTCAATTTACAGAAAAACTATTGGGAATTACGGGTTGACTATGAAATGAAATTAATTGAGGATTTCTATGCGATTTCCAAATTGGTGTCTTTCTTGTAACTTCAAAATTGGCTGATATATATATATATATAAATTCTCTATTGTACTGCAAACTTTTCCTCCCGACCCCTGCCCCCATTTCTTGCTGATACGATAAATCTTTCGCTCGGGTACATATGTCGAGGGTCCAAACTGTGATTAAATTTGTTCTTGCTCGCTTCGCTCGCTCGAACACACAAACCTAGAGAGAACCTGCAGTCAATAGAGATGGGGTTGCAAAGTCCACTTTACAGGACGACAGTCAACACAAACTCTCCAGTCATGTAATGACTGAGCTTGATAGAGACCTACTTCCGTTTCTCAAAATTGACTGGGAAAGAACGTCCCTGTTTGCAATAATAAATTAACAAAAAAACCTTACCCATTCAAGCTGTACGTTATTTAGGATAGCCTAAATTATAATAATAATAATAATAATAAAAAATTGAACTAATATGACGGAATCCGGGAATATTTTTGTTGTCCATATTTTGTACGGCAGCCTAGCACACGTAACTGTACATTTATTTACATATTTTTATAGAAATAATCCAGTGAGGAGTGAGACAAACGCTTGTCATTGTAATACCACTTTCTGCTTCCTGTTCGTTAGCCACTTCCTGTACCAAACAGTTATTTGTTCACAAATACAGTAGTCGAAGCTTAACAGCGGCCTCGTGGACCTCCAAACTTGACTGTTCTTGCATTTGCCACTGCTGCCAATGATATGGCGATTTTATTGTTATGGTGCTTGAATTCCGTATTGGGAGATCCCACGTGTCACACGATTGTTTGACGATTTCATCACAGGTGCAATTTCCAGTTTAAAAGTTTACATAACTTTATTGTACACACTTTGTTTGGAGTTCAGATTTGTTTGGTTTTGGTTATAATTGTTTCTTTACAGTTTCCATAATTTAATTTTTAGTTGTTGTTGTCAACATAGCACATTTAGTTTAATGTATTCCAAAATGTAAAAACAAAAACCTGGCCTTGAATACAAACAATACAGTGGAGTCTAACATGAGTTTTGAAATTCATCTGTGCATAAGTTGAAGCATTTGCGATGCACTGAACATCTGTATTTACATATTTTGATCACCTGCCATTCTTTAAGGTTCGCTGTGCCATGGCCACCGCACACTAGCTCTGCGTCTAATCTTAGCCACCCCAATCAAAATATCCTGGATACGCCAGTGGGGAGGGTGAGGGGAAGGGCGAGAAGAGGATGAGATGAGGTGAAGAGGTATACACGTAAGAGAGAGGTAAGAAGAGTAGCCTGATAGCGGAGGACAGGGTGACATGGAGGCGATTAGTCAGTGCCCAGTCCTTGCGAGTTTGAGGTTTGGCTATAGACAGATAAACTGACAGATAGAGACAGATTGACAGACAGACAGGTAGATAAGATAAACAAGAGTCCCAAGATCCTAGCATTATACGGTACTGATTTTTTTTTCATTAACCCAAAATTTTTATGTATTCTGTATTAAATATCCAGCCAACAAGCAAATGGTCCATCGAGAGTCACCATTAGGGCCTTTCTGTTGTAATGGCGCAATCTACCCACTCCTCCCACATCTCTCCACTTCCCTAGCCCGTCCCAACCTCATCGCTCATTTGACGATATATAATTCTTGTCAGGTTCGGATGACTCGGCTGAATAGGAGTACACAGGAAAGTAAACAGCGGCAGACCTTATGGTCCTATCGAGGTTGTTTGTTATAGAGTAGACTATGACTACAAGATCTAACTCTACATGCTGAAGGATAAGGATAGTAAGGTAAGAAGGCTCCCCCCGCCTCCAAACCCTCCAGTTAAAACTGGCAAGAAAAAGTGAGAAAGACCACCATACAGCATGGAAAAACTGACATGGAAATTTCATAGGAAAGACTGAAAAGGAAAAGCTACATTATATAATACATTATCTATAAGCTACCATTATGAATAACCTGAAAGAGAAAGTAGTAAAGTACAATGAATAATCGAATAAATAAATAACGCATGACACTATGTATGGGTACACTGAGTTAACGGGGCGTCTGCGGAGGATGAGACTCTGTAGACATAACAACGTGAATACAGTAATCCCGTGGTCTCAGTTGGACTCTGTGGGAATTCAAAAGAAACAGATACACGTGAATATAGCTAATAACCCCGTGGTCTCAGCTGGACTCTGCAGGAATTCATATATAAACGTCATCGGATTTAAAGATTAACGGGCATACAGCTACTGTGTTGGTGAGCAAACACTCAATCATCTTAATTTAGCAGAAGACACGCAGATGCAGAGTAGGCTAGTGGTGCTGTTCCGACCATATGAGGGATAGTGGTATCGATAATAACACTGAGGCTCTTATGACTCACTCAGATGAATAAACTCGTCTGACGTTAGCAGGAATAAAATACTAGCGTTGCCCCTACCATGAGAGGGACTGTTATCTGAATAAATTATTAGCACTCAAAAAATGTCTTTTTGAATTAGCTTAGTTTTCATATATAAACGTCATCGGATTTAAAGACTAACGGGCATACTGCTACTGTGTTGGTGAGCAAATACTCAAACCATAAAAAATAAATCTGAAATTAATGTCTTAGGTAGCAATGACTACCAAATACATCAGGTAGTTAACTGTAAATCCCTGATCTGATTCAGTATTACGGTAATAAAATACCACCAATTCATGCAATAAATCAAAATCTGATCTAAGCTATTCCAAATACATGTCACAATGGTAACCAGTGCAGCAATAAGGGAAAGAGAGGGAAGATATCGAGAGGTGACTGACCCTAGCAGCAATCTCTGGGGGAAGGCGTCGAAACTGCTTCATATACTGTAATATGACAGGGTGGATAGACAGGGATTGTGGAAAGTATTGAGAATATATGGTGAAGAGGGGAAGTTGCTGAATGCCGTGAAGAGTATGTATGAGGGTGTTAAGGCTGCGGTGTGTGTGGATGGCGAACTGAGTGAATTTTTCTATTTGAAGGTTGGATTGAAACAGGGATGTGTCATGTCTCCATGGTTGTTCAATCTGTATATGGATGGGGTTATAAAAGAGATACAAGGTAGGGCAGTGGATGTTGGAATGGCCCTAGTGAAAGAGGGCAGTGTTTGGAAACTCCCTGTACTGTTGTTCGCAGATGATTCAGTGTTGTTAAGTGAAGACGAAGGGGAGCTGCAAGGCTTAGTGGATGAGTTTGGGAGTGAGTGTGAGAAACGGAATCTAAAGGTGAACTTATGGTCTTCGAGAGAAGTCAGTGAATGGACAGTGAGGCTGGATGAGGAGGAATTGGAAAATGTGAGTGCGTTTAAGTACTTGAGTAGTGTGATGAGTAAGGATGGAAGTTTAGAGGGTGAAGTGCTTGAAAGGGTACAACAAGGAAGAAAGATTGCTGGTTCCTTGAAAGCAGTGATAAGAAAAAGGGAAGTGAGCATGGAACTGAAAAAGTTACTACATGACAGTATTGTGACACCAACGCTAACGTAAGTGAAGCTTGGACCTTGCTGGAGGGAGAGAAGTCAAGAGTGAGAGCAGTGGAAATGAGTTATTTGAGAGGAGCATGTGGAGTCACATGGAGAGAGACTGACAAATGAGGAAGTGAAGGAGCGTTGCGGTGTGGATGTGGATGTGATTGGAAGCGTTAGGAGAAACACAATGGGGTGGTTTGGCCATGTGGAAACGATGGAGAGTGAGAGACTGACGAGGAAAGTGTATGTGAGTGAGGTGGAGGGGGGAGAGGGAGGGGGAGGCCGAGAATGAAATGGAAGGATGAAGTGGAAAGGTATGTGAGAGAGGGGGGAGTGAGCTGGAAGCAGGGCAGTGAAATGGCGGGGGATAGGGCGACATGGAGGCGATTTGTTTGTGGCCAACCCTTACGGGATTAAGGCGTCTGGTAATAGACAGATAGATAGATAGATTAACTTTTTGACGTGAGGTTGTGGGTGACTATTGAAAACGTCAGTAACAAAAGCAAAATAATATTTATGATTACCCGGTTGATCCATGCTCAGATCCTCTGCCCACACGATAATCAGCGTTGTCACGCAGGAAGTGGCGGTCATGCGGCACAAAGTGTGCTCGTTTGTCAAGTGCTCTCTCTTAAAGACCGTTTCCTCATCATCTAATCCTTCGTGTTTCCTTCCTTCATTCCGACTTGGTGGCAAGTCTCAAACTTTCCATGTCACGTTTTCTTTCTCGTCAAGGGGCAATCAAGATGTCTTGAACCATTCTCTGACTTGCTTCACATATACTGCAGTTCTGCAACATATATGACATTTCTTCTAACATCCTGTGCTACACCACATTTCCTCCTCTAATCCTCGCCTTTTTTTTTTTACTCCAGCTGTTTGAGAATAAACAGCAACCTCGTCGTCTATATGCTTCCATACATCTTACCATTCAAAAGTAGCTAGTACATCAACTATTCTCATGTTCCTTCAGTATAAATCTTTTGAATTCTCCATACTCTCACCATTGCTATCTTGCCAGTCTCTTTCTATGACTGTGTGTCTTGTTATTCCCATAATTATACTATTAAAAATCGCTTGAATATCTTCAGTCTTAGGCACAACGCAGTCTTTTCACTTCTTTCAAAGAGCTATAACTTCTACGAGAGCTAACTACTCACACCACCAATTGTCTCTTTTCCCCATCAAAATGAGAGAATAAGACGAAGGACACCTCTAATAGCTACACCCACCCCTGCAGCATTGTAAAGGGAAAATCAATAGCCGCATCCACCCCTGCAGCATTGTATGGGGAAAATTATTATTATTTATTCATTTATTTATTTATTTTGGAGAGGCGGATCCCAGAGGGTCAATCACTGGCTACCCTGGTTTAACAGTACGTGCTGCAAACACTTTTGATATTACCATGAAATCTTTTGCTACTGAGCAAATATTGACTGAAAAGAGGAACAATGGAATTAAAAATTCATGCCCCATACCTTTATCGGGAGAGTTTCTCTGTGAAACCCCTTCATATGAGGGCGGCACTGTTCTCGACCGATACATGATTTTTCTACGCCACCGATGGTGGCAACTGGACAACGAAACTTACCTGTAATGTATTTTATCAGGTTTGTTTGCAACACAAAAGCTACGCAATGCATCACATAACCGTCTCAATACACATATACAGGACCATACCATGATAACTATATCATCCAATAACTCTTAAACGAAAGAAATAGTATAACAATATAATGGACTCGATACATATTAAGATGGCTCCCCGTAATTCTGACACTGCCATCCCCCATAACATTAACGAATACTATTCAACAATGCGTAGCATAACCTACGTGAAATATAAACTAATGAGAAACAGGAAAGTGGATAGCTATACGAACCTATACTTGTAGGCTACGGTGCAGAGCAACTGATTACTGTCAAACAACATAATGAAGTACAGATTCGATATTTTTACCTACCAGAGCACAAACAACGAATAATTTATTAAACGCCTGAGTATTTCATTGTCAGCTTAAAAAATTTCCTTCATCCCTCTCACTTTGAGCTTACACAATAAGTTCATATAAAGGAAACACCTTATGGTTTGGCAGAGTAGGGCTTCACCTAGGCAAAAGTACAGGAATAGTTTCTTAAGTAATGCTCCACTGGGCTCCGTCGGCCTAGATGAATTTGGTTCGGTGTCAACAGATAGAACTAGGTTAGAAGTTCGTGCGGATTACGTTAATGTGGAGGTTGATAACATGGACTGCTAAAATAAATAGTGGTTCGGCCAGATGTATAAACACAGGAAATGTTGTCTAGGATGTATAATTATAATGAACAGAGGAAATAAAGGAGATACTACCTAGGATGTGTGATTATAATGAAGAGGAGAGAAAGGAGATACTGCCTAGGATGTATGATTATAATGAACAGAGGAGATAAGGGAGATACTGCCTTGGATGGACGAGTATGATAAATAGAAGAAATAAAGGAGATACTGCCTAGCATGTGTGAGCATGATTAATGGAGGAGATATTATCTTGGATGTGTGGTTATCAAGTGGGTAGAAAGAAAAAGGGAATATCAAAAACGATGAGGGATGGACAGAGTATTATAAGGGAGTTCGTGTCCAGTTTCGTAATCTTGCCACGGCCACTGCAGATGAAAGATGCTGCGTAGCATATATGTGGGCAGAGAAAGTGTGTGTGTGTGGGGGGGGGGAAGGGTTAAGAATACTGCAAGGGGTATGCAGCATTGTTTACAGGTGGACGGGAATGGTTTACTTTCTTAAGGCCTGTTTGAATTTTACTACAAAACAATAAGCAAATCCCATTCTAAGAAAATTGCAGTAGAAGAGGAAAGGTGAGCACGAAGGTGAAGGGGCTGCACGTGAGAGTGACGGGGGAGAGATGGGGTTATTGATCACAGGTACTCCAATCTATACTCTGATCAAAGAATCTAGTGAGTCAACGCTTCAGTCGGATGGAGCCATAAAGGTCTACATTCGGTGGCGTATATGGAGGCTTATTATCTAACCCTTCCAAATCGGTCTCCCAAATTGTATAAAACTGTTTAACGGGTGCAAGAACAAAATCAGAGCGTGTTTGTTTTTATCTGCTAGACTGTTCTCACAACTTTATTACTTAATCGCGTTAAATGAAAGTCGATTAGTTAATGGGTATGAATCAGTCTCCATGGTTACTAGTCAGATCTGTCCTCCAACCTGAAGTACACGTGGCTGTCAACTGATCTGGAAGGAATCAGGGATCTTCGTTATGTCAGAGTGTCTGCACAACAAAAGGCATCTTTTGTACAGTTTTTGCTTTTTCTTGGAAGGAACAGTATGCAGGACTGTGGCCTTTGATTCCTTCTTCCTTGCATAAAAAAAAAGATTACATTAACCCTTTCAGTCCCATGACGTACTGTGGTTCCTACTATCTGCGGAAGATCTGATTTACCTATGGACAGACTTCAGACTAAATGACTTAGAGAATTCCTTAACCCCTCGCTCTGAAGGTGCTCTCCTAAACTTAGGAAATTGATAGGGTAGCAGCAGGAATAAGCCTCGTGTACTGTAAGCTCGTTTTCGGTGTCACAACCTCACCTTGGATAAAGTATATGGAGCAGGGAATGAATGAATGAATTGTGAGAAAAAAATAGCACCTAGCCTAGAAAACCTGTGTGTCACCAAGGCAGCAAATAATGGAGGACAATTAAATTAGATGCAGAACACGCGAAGCAGAAATAAAAGCAATATATTAAAAATAGAAAAAGTAGGATAATCACCAAGGAAACCAGCACGCAATGAGGGACGGAGTACTAGTGAGAGGACGGGAAAAGCAGAGCGACGTTCGCGAAGTATGAACGGGCAGTCAAGAAAAAGGTGTCTGATAGTCAAGAGGCAGTTACAGCGTGAACAAAGTTGCGGGGGGTCACCACTCATTAACTGACCGTGAGTGAGGGGGGTATGACCCAAGCGAAGACGAGCAAGAACAGTCTCCCTTCGACGATTGGAGTGAGTGGAAACAGACCAAGGAAGAACAGAGGGTTTAACGAGATTAAGCTTATTGGTGACCTGGGAGTAACAGGAAGTCTGTCAGAGGTCACGGAAGAGGCGAGTAAGAATAGGAAAACAATCAGGAACAGGAATGGGTCAAGAGGAAGATATGAGAGACAGAGCAGCAGAACGAGCCAGATAGTCTGCACGTTCATCAGCCTACCAGCAATCCCATCATGACCAGGGACCCAGCAAAATTGAATCGGCATCTTACACACAGAAAAACGGAAGAACCACTCTTGAATTTAGATGAAAGGGAATGGGAAGAGAAGAATGCACACTGTGGGAATCGGAGAAGATAACAAAAGAGGAAGACGAGGAACGAAGCAGACTTCAGAGCGAAGAGGATAGCATAAAGTTCCGCTGTAAGAACACGCGCAACAGAAGGAAGGGAACTGGAAAAAGATGGCTCAGGGAAGACGACAGCAAAACCAACCCCGCGATGAGATTTGGGACCATCGGTAGAGATAGGAGTAGCAGAAGAGTGAGAAGACATGTGTTCAAGAAAAAGGAAGCGGAGAGCGACAAGAGAAAGACGACGAGAAAAAGAGAGAAAACAGACAACTGGAGGACGTAGAAGCCAAGAAGGGAATGAAACAGAACGAAGAGGATGAAAAGGTAGAAAGGTGAAACAAATAGACTGAAGAAGAGCAGGGACACGGAGGGAGAAAAGAAGGGGGAGATAAGAGGCAGACTGAAAAGAAAGGCGGAGAGAGGGAGCAATATGTTAGCAGGAAACTGAAGATGATGTGCATAAGACTTAACTGTAAGGAGAGAACGAAGAGAGGAGACAGGGGAGGGGGACGCCCGATTCAACGCAAAGGCTTGTGACCGGGGTTGACAGAAAGGCACCTATGGTTAAACGAAAACCAGTATCATGAAGGGAATCAAGTTTCGAAAGAGTACGAGCAGAGGCAGAAGAAAAGTCTTAACACCCATAATCGAGTTTTGAGTGAATAAGGACAGAGTAGAGACGAAGATGCGTGGTGCGATCAGCACCCTATGGGGCTGGGAGGGGAGCCTTGGACATGACCATCCTTAATTATGGGTCCAACTGAGGTTGTGTAACATCGATCACAATGTAATGCTATTCTCCCCGAGATTTACATTTTCAAAAAGAGGGTGAACAGTTCTGAAATACCGTACCAAATAACCTATTCCAGGGACTAATTTTAAGTTTTGCGCAGAGGCAGTACTCGTATTGTAACCAATTAAGTTAAACATATTCATGCTTGTAGGTTACAGCAGCCTGAGTTTTTTAGACATAAAACCCTATAACATAGGAACAAGTCGAACACTTACTTACTTCAGCTTGATAAAATATTGTTATCTGTTTGTTATTACAAAGAAACTGGAATAATTTATAGCCACCTATTTTTCTTTCCAATTGGCACCCCCAACACACACACCTTTCACATTCATCACCTATATTTTACTGTGAGCAATAACGCACCTTTATGCGGTCTTGCAACCACCAGACAGACCTTTTGTGTATCAAAGCCTTCATAGCACCAGTCAACATTTTCATTAAGCCAGTTGTACTATAATTCACTTACTCTGCACATTAATCTTTCGTATTATTGCACCGTACTAAATAAAACCCATTCGCCATTTCAGACCTTACCATTCACCAGCAAATCAGTCACCTCTTGACAACCATCACTTTACTTTTATCTGCAAATTATCAGACCACACCCCTCTGATTTTCTCTAACCTCTGAGCTAATCCGCAAAGATTCGTTCTATATTACCACGCAACATAGGATCAACAGCCACAATCAACTTCAAGATTCTCCACCAAACACCATAAACCTCAATCCACCCCTTACTACAATTTTCACCTCTCATAACCCTCTTCCATAACATATGTATTTGGCACCTCTAAGCACAATGAACTTTGAAAAGATTCCTAGAAGTGTAACAGTTCATTTGGTATTGGTCCGTAAGCCATGCTGCATCAAACCTCAAGGGTACCAAATAATCTCTCAATGGGTGTAATCTCTCAGTGGGTGTACCTACTGTAGACTGTATGTACCTATATACTGCACATTCTCGTGTTGTAAGCATGACTGTCTGTTGGTTTGAGAAGCACAGACATTCTGGCTGTTTCATGATTATTAACCAATCATGTAATAAGTGAACATAAAAATAAAAAGCATGAATGGGTTATGGGATTTAGAAAATACACGGCGGTTTGTTATGCTGGCGCAAACCTAGTTTCTTTGGGTTCTTCTAAACAGGGAGGAACACAAGAAAGCACGCTTCCAATATACTCTGGTAGCACAAGGAAGACACACAAACTCCGGATGGCTATAGTACATGTCTACCATCATTACTGACTCTTTATACAGCCTGGATAAGTGGAGTGAATGACAACAGACAAAGGGAAGAAAATGGCCGCCTTGCGGTGTGGGGTATTGATCTGAGGGTCTGCAGGGAAGGTCTCCCTTCCTTCATACTGGAGATCACCACCGTAACTACGCAGTGGAAAGTGAGGAAACCAGGGCAGTCAAGACTAAGTCTGTACGTGTGGGTGCTGTCATGTGTAAAGTAAGATACTGGTAAAGCCCGTAGAGAGAGACTGCGACTCGACTCTGGCTCCGGAGGGGAAGAACTCGATATTTGTTCTCTCCACAGACCTTCTGGAGGACAGACGTAAGTGTGCTTTGTTCCCAGAGTGGGCACGCGGGGAAGCTAGAAGAGACCCGAGAAAGCTGGGACAGCTAGGTCATCTATTGTTATCCCCAGGATCTCTGTAGGGGAGAGGGAACTGAGGAGGAGTGAAAGGAGGAGTATGGGAAGGGGATCCACTCCGAGGGCAGCGGTATCTGGTGGCAGTTGGTCCGAGCCCAGGGCACGTTGCGGCTCATCTGGGGCTGAACTTCCTCTAGCAAGCTCAGTGGTCGAAGGGGGGCGTCGGGACTCCTGCATAGCTGGACCGCGTCAAGACGCCGAGCCACATCCAACAGGTTCAGTGACAGGGGGCGGCTGGTGCTCCTGCATAGCTGGACTGTGTCTTTCAAGTCCAATGGTCGAAATGGGATGTTGGTCCTCCTGCGTAGCTGGACTGCGTCTAGCAAGTCCAGAGGGTACGTTGCTTCCAGCAAATGTATGATGGTCGCCTCTAGCAAATCCGGTAGCAGAGAAGCATCTAGCTTTCCCTGTAGTGCCACTGGATTGAAAAGCTCCAGTTGCCGGCAGAACTAGCAACTCGGGCTGCAACGGTGGGTGAGGGATGACTCAGGGCTAGAAGGTCTGCCCACAGCTGTGTGTATGTGCTCCTTGTGCCCCTCTTGTCTGGAGTTTGTATAGTAGCTATCTTGGCCATCATACCTGGCTGCCGGTAGTTGTTTTCTGCGGAGCGTGGTTTTCTATGATCGTGGCTGGAGCAGAGACTGAGGTAAGTCCCATCCCAGGCACTTTACAGTTGTTACTACTTAACCTTGGACCATCTGGCCGAGCAGATCCATCATCTCATAGGTTCTGCATCTCTGTGGCATGTCCTGTGCAGTGCCCCATTATTTGTTATATTGGTATGGGAATGTCAGCCCGAATCAGCCGGTACTTGAGAAGAGGACGGTGATGCCCTCATATCAGCGTAGCTTGGTAAACTTGATCAGCTATATGTAAGGTGGTCTGTACAGTCTACCAAAAATGTACCAATACACATTTTTTGCATGAAATATGACACCAGACAATGGCTACTGCAAAATTCCAGATTATTCAATCCCATATTATTAAACTGTTTCTGAAGAATCCCATATTGTACTATATATTACTTTCTTAATGTATCCTACGTAGTACAGTATTGTTAATATTCAGATAATGGATTATTCACCTTGGGATATCACAAGTGAAATACCCACCCCAAGAGGGGACCACAGGGAGGTGTGCGGGGATGAGGAAATACCCACCCCGAGGAGGGTCCACAGGGAGGTGCATACAGAGCCCAGGGCAGATGGGTTTACGTCCCTCACCACCATGCGCCCCTCTTCTCCTCAACAGACCCTGTGGAAGATACACAGTCCTGCTGCCCTACTTTCGGGCCAGTCCAGCACTTACCAGGATCAAGGTGGGACTTGTTTCTCAACAGTCCCAGGCAGAACCTAGGCGACGGCCACTGTACGTGCCAGGGAGAGAATGGCCACTGTACATCTCGCATCTACTGATACCCCCTGCAGAACCCAGGCAACGGCCACTGTACACACTGGGAGGGAACAGCCACTGTACGTCCCTCAGCTGCAATCCCCACTGGGAGCAGGACCTCAGTGATGGCCACTGTACACGCCGAGGAGGGAACAGCCACTGTACGTCCCGAGGAGGGAATGGCCACTGTACGTCTCGAGGAGGGAACAGCCACTGTACGTCCCGAGGAAGGAACGGCCTCTGTACGTCCCAAGGAAGGAACGGCCACTGTACGTCCCGAGGAGGGAACGGCCACTGTACGTCCCGAGGAGGGAACAGCCACTGTATGTCCCACACCTGTTGTCCCAGGGCAAGACAGAACCATGACGACAGCCATTGTACACACTGGGGAAGACTCTGTCATGCCCACTGGCACAAGCAGAACCCAGGCGACAGCTACTGTACGCGCCGGGGAGGGAATGGTCACTGTACGTCCCTCATCTGCAGCCTCCACTGGGAACAGTACCTCGGTGATGGCCACTGTATGTGCCGAGGAGGGAACGGCTACAGTACGTTCTGCACCTGTTGTCCCAGGGAAAGACAGAGCCACAGCGACAGCCACTGTATGCGCTGGGGAAGACTCTGTCACACCCACTGGCACAAGCAGAACCCAGGCAACGGTCGCCGAACGTGCCGGGGAGGGAATTGCTACTGTGCATCCCTCACCTGCTAGCCCTTGCTCACCTCACTCTTCCAGAGGCCGAGTGGGACATCCCTCTCTCTCTCCCTATAGAGCTGGAGAGCCAGTGGAGGCGCAGCTGGAGAAGATCGGGAGCAGACCCATCGTGAGCCTGAGGATCCACTCTCTGCGGGCAACACCCCCACATCACTCCTCGCTGTTGGACTCCCGGAGGAGGCACCGCAGGCAGCCCCTGACGCCCTCACGACCCGGGGGAAGCCGCAGCCCCCAGCCACCCCGGGGTGACCCTGGACACCTCCCCAGCCCCACCGCCAAGCAGTCCTCCCCCAGGAGTAGGCGCATCTGCTCGCATCTGCTCTACCTGTTCAGCCCCAGTTCTGAAAGCCTAGCCACTCGTCGAGGCCCCACCAGGGAAGGGCCTCTCTCTACACTGCCCAGCAGCCCACCTTCAACGACCCGGCCCCCGATGGCGGTCCCGTACCTCCTGTGTGAAAGCACATTTAATGGGACCTCTCCCACACCTGGACGACACCTACAGCTGCCCAGCCACTAGAAGCCCAACCCAGATCCCCTGTGTATCAGATAGTGTGTTTGATATGTGCATTGTACTGTGTATGGCACCGTAGCTCTTTGTGGTAATACACATGTAAGTTGGTCAGCCTGAGTTTTTATGCCCTGTTCCTCACAGTTGTATACTTTAAACCTGGTCTTGAAAAGAACCCCAGCCCAGCATTTGTGTACAGAGAACAAGGAGTTGAGCTCTGAACACACAGCATAACAACAAGCTATTGTGATCAGGGTATCACTGGCCCCCTCCTGATTTTTTTTTTTATCGACTGTACATACCACATAAAAATTCTCATGTATTGCCGGGGACAGCTTGGTCAGCGTTACTGGAGTCTAACTAGTACCATTTCAAGATATCAAAGGTGATTATCAAGTAGACTAGAAATGCTGACTAAATCGTCCTCTCTGACCACCATGTGTGTGGTTTCCACCCCAACCACTCACCATCACATAACTCATATAATACTTTAAAATTTTTTGGGGGAATAAGCATTTCCTTTCCAGATTCAAGCCTAGAATCCCTCTTTTCACCCTTCAGCCCACTACATAACCTCATCACTAAGCACTGTTTATCAAAATGCTGCCCAAACCTTAATGCCTATGGTGGGTCTACAGCCTGGATAAAGGGAGCCAGTCTCTCTTCCACCAACACCAGCTTGCATAATTACTTGCCTGCCCACTCCCTTCCCAGGCATCACACTTGCTCCACAGTGATACCCCACAGCAATCAACATAACAATGGCAGATGTTTCTCACCAGTTCGATGGCATTTCACGCGTAAAAAGGGTGAATCACTCAAGCTAAGACCAATAGACTATATACCTCAGCAGGGCAATTCCATGCATAAAGCCAAGTTGTTAGCTACTTGCCACTGAGGCTGAATTTGGTAGATTTGAATGTTGGGCCTTGTACATGTTGAGGAACTTTTTTTTTTTTTCAGGTTCAGGCCATCACTATATCTAATCAAGGCAGATAGAACAAGTTTTAAGTGGGAGTTTGAGGGAAGTGGATTAAAAACAATACAAATATCAAATAGCTACGAGGACATCGCACAGATTCACTGCATTCCAACATTAATAACCATTGATATCCACCTACTTACACGAGCCTAACTACAGTATTCTTTCATTTTCAGTCCACACCATCAAAGTAAAATCTTTCACAAACTTCCCTACTGCCATACATTCCTTCAAAAAATGCTTTCTCCAATATGTAACATACCGTATGATCCGTATATCGCTCCATCCGCTTCATCATACACAGACATAAAGTATACTGTCTATTTTTTTCTTTCTGATCATCATATTCTATACCTTTCCTACAATGCTCAGTCTTAACCCACAGTCATTCTTGAACTCATTTGGATCACCCTTACCTTTTTGTACAAAGGCATAACAGTCTTCTCCCACTAAGACCTAGGCACTACAGGAAGAGGATATTCATAGGCTCAAACATGCAGAAATAGCTGAATAGATGGATGTACAGTGTGCCTTTGAATGAGAGGCCTTGGAGGGGGGAGGTGGGAGGCAGGATTGCAACTGTAGACTTGAGAGGAAGGGTGATACTGGAATGTATTGATGCTGTGATAAGGAGGGGTAGATTGAGATGGTATGGAGATGTTGTGAGGATGGAAGGTGTTAAGTGTGAATGTCAAATGTAAAGATGCGAGAGACAGACCAAAACAGACCTGAAACAAGGTCATAGAGTGTTACGTCAAGGATATGGGACACCATAGGGTGGCTGCCAGAGATCAAAAAGCATGGAAAGCCACCACTAGGTGACCAAGGCTGACACATGCAAGCATACTGGGACCTTGATTAATGAAACAAAACGATATTCCACTGATCGATGGCTTTGGTATGTTGTAGAAAAAAAAAAAATGCTCTCTTCAGTACATTACGTCATCTCTGAAGATACTTCATCCATATCTGCTAGTTTCCCAATCTTTAATCTCTTCACAGCATTTAGTTTAGCTTACATCGCATTTTCAAGCCCTACACTGCTTCTCCGTGCACCAACAAAATGATTCTGCTTTCAATAATGCCATTCATTCTTTCAAAATGCAGTACACCCTTGATATAAAATGACTACTTGGTACCAGACCCTTGACATTAAAGCCGGTAGTTCGTTAAAGCTGAATACCACGCCGTTCAATAATTTCCCAGTGTCATAACTTTTACCAAACCAAGATTGTTAAATACAGAGTGTTATGTGGCTGTACAGTCATACACAATGACATACAGTTTGGTCTAAATGGTTCTTTTTCTCAATAAATGATCTATTCATTGCTCCTCTCATGATACTGGTCACCCGGAGACTAATGTGGTGTTCTGTGGAATGCGGAGGAATGTGCACATAAAGGAATGCCACGCTGGTTGGTGTTGTCCGTGCATCCATTCTTTTACCAGACAAAATTTGTTAATCCTTTCATATCGGGTGGCACATCAATTTGCCACCAAGGAAATGTCTGTAGCCATCGGGTGGCACACACACACACATATATAATGCCAGATGCCATAATCCTGTAAGGGGTAGCCATTTGACTTTTGAGTTATTTGTTTTACAGGAAGGGGCACTAACCCTCCACCAACCCACTTGTTGACACGTAGGGAGCACGTATGGTTTAGTTATATGGTTGACACCCAGCACTGAAAATGGTTTCTTGGCTTACAAGAAACCATTTGGCTTGTCACTCAATGTAAAGCCACCTATAAAGGAAAGAAAAGCAATAAGAAGTGACAGGAAAGATGGGAGAAATAGGAAGAGAGGAGAGCAGGCACAGAAAAAGAATGATAAAGGCTAAGAAAGAAATAGGCAGCACTACATTAAGTGAGTGGTTGATGGTCGCCACCACCTACCACTACATATATACAGTATTGCACATCAGTACCGGGAGCCCAATAGTAGTTCAGTAGAAGGAAGTGGCAAGACTGAAGAGTTGCCATCACGGAAGGACTATTTTATTGTATATTATTTTCGTCACATATGAGAAGTATGTCCAGGCATGCGGTATGAGATACTTTGCTGCCACGGCAGCTTACCTAGATCTGGTGGAAGCGATGCCTGATGACTCAGATTATGTTGTCAGACAAAAATGGGAGTGAAAATGAGTGCGCTACTATAAAAAAAAAATGGCATACATCTGGCAGTGGAGGAGCTCCAATACCACAGGTTTTAACAGCTCACCACACAGGTATTTTATTTTGTTTTACATTGTTACTCAGGAAATTATGGTGTTTTTTGTGTGGTATATTTTATCAAAGCAGTTGTCTTTATTTACTGTATCTCAAAACCTCATGTGTGGGACATCCAACCAAAGAAAACCACCGGAAGTGAAAGGGTCAAATGAGTATAACGTTCGGCCTGCTCAAGGTGGTCGTTAAAACCGAAATTTGTTTCAAAAGGGTACGGTTTATTGAGGGTTTACTGTACTTCTAAATTTTCAGAAATTTTCTCCACATCCTCCACTATTGCACATCGTCAAAATGTTTTCTGTCTAGAACATTATTCATTTATCTTCTAAGTCTATATATCCCTTCTTTTCCTACCATAGATACAGACCATTCCCTAACTCTCACCTCAACTCCTTTCTTGTATCCATCCAAACTTCATTGCTTCCCCTACTTTTGAAGAATCAATTAAGCTGTTCCCTTTCGTCCAACAGCCCCGCCACACCACACACTGCTTTAGGATCAAATTTATCATTAATCAGACCTACTTTCCCACCCCAGGGTGAAGTGAGTAGTAGCAATGTCCAGGCAGCCAAAATCTGACCAGTTCACTGGGCCACGCTTCTATTCGTTCATCATTCAAGTCCATGGAATCCTGGCTCCACCTGATGTGCTAGATAATTTCACCACATACTGTAGTTAGACATACACCTATCTGACAGAGTCAATCCCAATGCTGTCACATTAAAAAGGGGTGCCAAATCCCTGGTCATGCACTTCTCCCTACAAAATTCATCCTGCCTACTCAATCTTCCACCTTAGACGATTCCACTGCTGTTCCTCCATCACTTCCCCCCTCTGACTTCCTCTTGACTGATATTAAAATTTCTTCAGCTGATGTATTTCTGCCATCACTGGCCTCAATACTAACAAGGCATATGGGCCTGATGGAGTCCCTCCTGTTGTCCTCAAAAACTGTGCTTCTGTGCTTACACCCTGCCTAGGTAAACTCTTTCGCCTTTGTCTATCAACTTGTGCCTTTCCTTCTTGCTGGAAGTTTGCTCTCATTCAGCCAGTCCCAAGAAGAGTGACCAGTCCCAACCCTCTAACTATCGTCCAACTGCTTTAACATCCTGTGTCTCAAAAGTTTTTGAATCAATTCTTAACAGAAAAATCTTAAAGCATCTTTCCTGTCACAACCTTCTTTCTGATAGTCAGTATGGGTTCCGTCAGGGACGCTCCACTGGCGATCTTCTCACCTACCTTTCAGACTCCTGGTCATCCTCCTTTCAGGACTTTGGTGACAGCTTTGCCATTGCACTTGACATCTCAAAGGCTTTCAATCGAGTCTGGCATAAATCTTTAATTTCCAAACTGCCCTCCTACGGTTTCTATCCTTCTATCTGTGCCTTCATCTCTAGCTTCCTTTCTGGTTGTTCTATAGCCGCTGTTGTAGACAGCCATCGTTCTTCTCCTAGACCTGTCAACAGTGGTGTTCCTTGGGGCTCAGTCCTATCACCAACTCTCTTCCTTTTATTCATCAATGACCTTCTAAGCTGTACATCTAACCCCATCCACTCATATGCTGATGATTCCACCCTTCACCTTTCCATTTGGTTTCCGCAACGTCCATCTCAGCAGTTACTTCAACAAAAGAGGGATGAGGCTATGGCACACCTAATGTCTGACTTGGCTCGTATGTCTGATTGGGGTAAAAATAATCTTGTTATTTTTAATGCGTCAAAAACTCAGTTCTTACACTTATCAACCTGACACAATCTTCCTCAGGATTACCCATTAATGTTTAATAATGTCCAGCTCAGTCCTGCATCATCCTTGAACATGCCTGGGGTTTCATTCTCTCGGGATTTGTCTTGGAAAGAACATATTACATCTCTTGTGAAATCTGCTTCCAAGAGATTAGGTGTGCTAAGCCGATTCCAAACTTTCTTTAACCCTGCACAGTTGATGACCTTGTACACGGGTTTTATTCGCCCGTGTATGGAGTACAACTCTCATGTGTGGGGAGGCTCTCCACATGCAGCTCTTCTCAATAGGGTGGAGTCAAAGGCTTTTCGTCTCATTAACTCTCCTCCTCTTACTGATTCCCTTCAACCATTGTCTCTTCGCCGCGCTGTTGCATCTTTATCTCTCTTCTATCGCTACTTCAATGGTCACTGTTCCTCTGAACTGTCTGCTTGCATCCCTCCACCTCTACGACGGGCACGTAGTACCCGTCTAGCAACAAACTCTCATCCCTTTTCTGTCCATCTCTCTAATGCAAGAGTTAACCGTTACTCCCAGTCCTTCATTTATGCAACTGGTCAACTCTGGAACTTCTTCCTCTGTCTGTATTTCCTACTTCCTATGATCTCCAGTCTTTCAAACGCAGTGTGTCCAGGCATCTCGAAATGAACGGATCTTGAATTTGGCTCTCTTTTGTATTGTTTTTGCTTTTTCTTGGAAGGAACAGTATGCAGGCCCATGGCCTTTGGTTCATTCTTCCTTGCATTAAAAAAAAAAAAAAAAATCTGTCATGTCCCCTAGCCTCACCAACTTCCATAACTCTCTTCCTCACACACTTAACCACCATATCCTTCCACCTTCTCCTTGGCCTACCCCGCCTCCTTCCTCCTTCAAATTCCCTCAGATATTCCTTTTTCACCATTCTATTGTCATCCCCTCTCCACATGACCATACCATGTCAGTACACTTTCTTCAGTTCTGGTGTCCACAGACTTCCTCACTCTGCATCTTTCACGAATCACATTATTTCGTACCCTATCCACTCTCTGTACGCCACATACATTCCTCAACAGTCTCATCTCCACTGCCCTTACTCTTTTCATTCTCATGCCACACCACAGTCGCACACATGTATGTTAAAGATGGCACTAACACTCCTTCATGTAAACCTCGTGCTGCTGCAACACTCAAGCCTCTTTCTTATCAAGGCCTTCATAGCACCAGCTACTTTCTTTCCTTGTGACTCTACTTTCCACTCTTTTGCACATATTCCTCTCTTTACTGTACCCAGGTAGCTGAACTCTCACTAATTCCAGTCTCTCTATTTGCTGTAACATCACACAGGGCCACCTTCTCTCACAATAACCATCACTTTACTCTTTTCTATATTTACTCTCAAGGCATGACACTCACAGACATCTAAAAAAAACTCTGCACTACTCTGCCAAGCTCCTGTCTGGTATTCGGATGTAGAACTGCATCATCAGCATACATCGGATTTGAGGTATTCCATCCTTCACCATTCATTACCAACACCATCCTTCTCTCCATTACTCGTGTTCTTCCTTCTCTCATCACCCCATCCATATATACAGTAGGCGCGGAAAGTATTGACGTTTTTTTGCCGACGTCATTCTTTTTCGTGTTAAGTGAAGTAGGGTCAATACTACCCTCCCCTGTAATGCGAAATGAGCTGACGCTTTTTCAACGGGAGCTGCCAACCCTGCTTGATAGGTTTGGCACCACAGAAGCAGGCTCAGTAATGTTTGGGCAGCCACAGGAGGAGGATTGTCTCTGTGTGTGATGCACCACGAGGGCATGTTTTGACTCAAATAACACACTTATTTGGTTACCTACCACATTCTCATCATGCCTGAAGTAACCACAAGCAAAGGACAAACAAGTGGAAGTGATTACTTTATACAAAGCTGGCCACAAACTCCCATTTATTGCAAATCAGATGGTGTTAGACTGAGGACAGTGCAGAGACTGGTGAAGCAGTTCAAGGACAGTGGGGAGGCCATTCCTCCCACTCCACTTCCCAAGCCTGTGAGACCTCGTAAGACAACCTTCAGGACCCGTCAGCTGATCTCAAGGCAAGTTAGCATGGGATTTAAAAGAAAAGAACCCACAGTTGCTGGCAGATGTGTCTGTCAGAAGTGTGCAGCAACTGTTGCATGACGATCTGGGCTACAGGAGTTTTTGTGCTCGTAAAAAACCACTGCTAACTGCACTTCAGAAGAAAAAGAGAGTAAATTTTTGTAAGAAATATCTTGCCTGGAGTGAGGAGCAATGGAAAACTGTGCTTTGGAGTGATGAGTCAACATTTACTGTCACTGGTACCCCTTCATCACGAGTGTACCGCAAACCAGGCAGTGACCCCCTGGATCCTAAGTACACTTCCAAGTTTGTTAAATACCCAGCCTCACTCATGGCTTGGGGCTGCTTTACATATTATGGTGTTGGTGAGTTGGTAATTCTACCTGCAAATGAAAAAGTGAACCAGAACAATTATTTGGAGCTCTTATGTGATGTTTTAAGTGACTCTTTTGATAAAACCAAGGCAAGAGTATTTATGCAAGATTCTGCCCCTGCACATGTTGCAAAGTCAGTGAAACAGTGGCTAACAGACTGTGAGGTTCCCTTTATTTGAGATTGGCCCGGAAACAGCCCAGATATCAATCCCATTGATAATTTATGGGCGCACATGAAGCGGCAGCTGCGTTGTATGGACACATCATCTTTGCCTAAACTTGAGGCTGCAGTCAAGCAGCTATGGAGCAGTTTTAGTCCGTCTGTTCTGCAAAACTACGCCATCAGTCTCCCCAGACACTTTAAGAAGATAATAAAGGTGAAGGGGAATGCCAGTAAATACTAAATTCAATGGTGAGTGTTAATTTATATGTTTCTCCCTGCTAACCACAAGAATGTTTTCTTTTTTTAAGATGGCGTCAACACTTTCCGCACCTACTGTAGTTTTGCAGTGTACCTCTAATACGGTACTACTTCATCTCCTATGGAACCACATCACAAACACTGCAGAAGATTTTTTTTAATGTGTCTGACTCTGGGCAAAGGCTTCAGGGCCTGCTTCAAGCTCAGCATAATTTTGTAGTGTACCTCTAATAACACTGCATCTCTTATGCATCCACTTATAACAAACACTGCTCAAGATTTTTTTTTTAATGTGTCTGACTCTGGGCAGAGGCTTCAGAGCCTATCCCAAGGCCCAGTAGTCCTCCTACACACCTCCACATACCACCACTTCGGTGCTAACACCCACTGTCCATATTGAATACATGCTAGGGCTGTTGTATACAGGACTGGTGTAGTGGTATTAGTGGGGGTATTTTTTTTTACATGTCGGCGGGTCTTTTGGTAGAGCAGTAAAGTGTGCTTTTTATGAAATTCAAATCCTTAAACTGTTCACTGCCCCAGCCAGGATTCGATCCCGTGTCCATTAGGACTGCAGGCCGCCTCTCTGCTGATTCAGCCACCTCCTCCCCCAAAGATAGAGTTTCCTCCCACACCCTTGAGGCAAACTGCACTTGGCCATGGCCACAGACACTCTGCCTTGACAGCACTGCCACCAGCCCTAGATGTCATCCATCATTTGTTTTTATCTGCATTTACTCTCAAACTGTTGTGACCCATTCCGTCTCTTCCTTTCAAAAATCTTTCCTCCACCTCCCTTTGATTCTCTGCAGTCAACACCAAGTCATCGACACATACAGAATCTCCACCTTGTCCCTCCACTCATCCTTGGTCCCCCTCTCTTTTTCATGGCACAAACCCTCTCCTTGTTGGTTTCCCCATTTTCTACACTTGGCTAATCACATCAGTGATTAAGCATCGACATGTGTGAATGTTGGATCAGCTGTTTAAATGGCAATTCCTGTTTCAGACAGTCAGGCTAAACAATTGTAAATTTTAATGAGGATAGGGCATTAGACATACCGGTACTGATCAGATTAAAGAAGTGGTGTGCATACTGTATGTGGCTATTGGCATTTTTTATGAAAATATCGTGGGAAATTATTTGTGGATATGATGGTTTTTAGTGGAGTGAACTTTAACAGATGGATGTGAGACTATGGTGTGGCATGAAAATGAAAAGTCCCCAGCAAGAGCAGTGGAGATGGGACTGGTGAGGAATGTATGTGGAATACAGAGGGTGGATAGGATACGAAATAATGTTATTCGTGAAAGATGTAGAGTGAGGAAGTCGGTGGACACCAGAATTGAAGAGAGTGTACTGAGATGGTATGATCATATGGAGAGAATGGATAACAATAGAGTGGTGAAAAAGGTATATCTGAGAGAATTTGAAGGAGGCAGCGAGGTAGGCCAAGGAGAAGGTGGAGAGATCGGGTGGATGAGTGTGTAAAGAAGAGAGGTTTGGAAGTTGGTGAGGCTAGGAAACTGACAAGAAATCAAGCTGGCTGGATGAATGTTGTGAGGAGAAGTGCATGATTAGGGATTTGGCACCCCTTTTTAACATTGCGGCTTCCGGATTGACTCTATCGTATATGTTTACGTGAAGCTACAGAACATGGTGAATGTTTTTGGCGTATCTGATAGAGCCAGGATTCCAGGGGCTTGAGTGATTAGTGAATGGAAGCATGGCCCATTGGATTGGGGGTGTCTGGACATTGAAACTCCTCAACCTTCCCCTGGGTGGGAAAGGAGGTCCAGTTGGTGATGATGATGAAAACCAGAAAACACCCTACCTATACAGTGCTGTATATACAGTACCCCTCCTAATTTTGCCACTGTTTTCAGGTCAGTCTGTCATATTTAGACATCTAAGCACACATAGGAATATTCAAAGTAATGCTAAACCCCTAGAAAACCATGAAAAATAAACATTGAAAACCAGTAAACACCCAATCTTTACATCATTGCATGTACACCCATGGTCTAGACAAATGTGTTGACGCCTCACCGTCCTCACTCTGAACCATGAAGCGTGAACCCAAATCACCCAGTAAAGATCATACCATACGGGGGCCACCCAGGTTGGGGGTTGGAGTGAGGAGACTGGTGAGTGAGGGGGAGGATGGCTTGTTAGAGGGGAAGGGGAGGGGTGGGTTTAGGTGAAATGTCACAGCAACATTATAAGCTTGCCTCGACTCAGAGTCGTATGACTATTCTAACATTTTATCTATCTATTGCCAGACGCCATAATCCCGTAAGGGATGGCCATTTGACTTTGAGTTATTTGTTTTACAGGGAGGGGCATTAACCCTCCACCAACCCACTTGTTGACATGTAGGGAGCACGTATGGTTTGGTTATATGGTTACCACCCAGCATTGTAAATGGTTTCTTGGCTTACAGGAAACCATTTGTCTTGTCATTCAATGTAAAGCCACCTGCAAAGGAAAAAAAAGCAATAAGAAGTGACAGGAAAGATGGGAGAAATAGGAAGAGAGGAGGGCAGGCACAGAAAAAGAATGATAAAGGCTAAGGAAGAAGTAGGCAGCACTACATCAAGTGAGTGGATGATGGCCGCCACCACCTACCACTTATTTTTATGAAATGTATGGTTTTTGTTATCGTGAAATGAAGTTAGATGTAAACTCCCATTTAATTCTTACAAACATGGTATGCTGTCACATATTACCCTGCTGATTGCACCTTCTCCCCCCCCCCAAAAAAAAAAACTTGGGTTGCCCGACTCTTTGGCCCAACCCACGTGTGTGTTCCCTTCCATTCTACACCTCACTTGGAATGTTGCTGCATCTTATATTACAGGTGAATTAATTGGGATGGCTGAGGTATTGGGATGTAGGTTAATGCACATACTACGACGATAATACAAATTATAAATATAGATGCACTAGAAAGTAAAGTTGACATTACAGTATTATCTAGGAAACAGTAAATGCTGTTTAATAACATTAGTGCACTACCTGTTTGCATATGTTAAGTTAGCGTTTCATATTTGTGATATTGCACAATTCATTATTATGTGTTTAGGTCAAGTGATTATTTTAATCAGTGGGCTATGATTGGTGATATCACATCAAATATCACATTGTTCACACGTCTGTATGGTGTGCTAGTCATAACAGATAACGTCATGTAGGAGAGTTGATGTGATGTCTCTTACCCTGATGAATGACTTGCTTATTTGTGTAATGAAGATTATACAGGATATATAAACACAACATACCGTATTACGTATCAGTAAATGTAATGAAGGTAATACAGGATATAACTGTCAATACAGCATATTACCTATCAATTACTGCCCTTTCCCCTCTTCCTTCATGCCTTCCTCTTCTGTCATTATTTCCTTCATTCTTTCCTTTTCCTTCTGCCTATGGGTAACTGTACACTTCCACTTCTGTCTTTCATTCCCTCAATCTTTACTCTTCGTTCTGCCTGTGGGTGACTCTACACTGAGTGACAAGCTAAGTGGTTTTCTGTACACCAAGAAACTATTTACTATGCTGGGTGATAACCATATAACCAAGTTATGACGCATGGTAGATTAATGAGTAATTAAGACGCTCCAGTCAGATTGAGCTGGTGCAGGTTTACATCCAAGGGGTGGTCGGGGTTTATTGCACACATAATGTCACTCAGGGATGAGTGAGGCAGGTCACTCTCATAAATGTCAGGACCAACTTGCCTAGCCCCAGGCTCCTGTGCTCCTCATGGGACAACATAGGATTGGATGATGAATGACTTTATATATATATATATATATATATATATATATATATATATATATATATATATATATATGAATTAGAATTACCAGGTACTTGTTTGGTAACTTTTCCCATTCTCTTTTTGCAGAGGATCGTAACTTGAGGCAAGTCATGGACGTAGTTTAAGATTGCACCGATGGATTTACTGTTTCTCAAAAACTACCGTAAAAGAACCCAATATGAAATTTTGATTTAAGATATAGGGAGATTTATTAAATTATCCTTTTGTTTTTACAGAATTTCCTTATCCCCATTGCAGTATAATCTTCAGGTTGTATTATTAAGTTAATTAGTTGAGACTGATAATAACAGTTAGTGGTAAAAATGTCTGGTATTAGCTAATTTTTCATAATCAGAACTTGCCTTTATTGTATTTAAAAATCTTTTAAGAAAAATAGAATAATACTATGTTTGTTAACCTTTCATTGTCTTGGTAATTCTAAAATGTTAACCTCTTCTGTTCAATGGCACTCAGAGTTTATTGTTGCTACTTCCATATGATTGTTTTAATTTGAGGAGACCATTTGTAGTGTTGGGGTTGATCTCTTCCTATCAGTCAGTTGAATGATGTCATGCCTCCTTAACCGCGGGCCGTCACTTTCGTGATGCTCGGTGGCAATGGCTCAAGCCGTGTGCCGTCACTTTCGTGACGCTCGGTGGCAGTGGCTCAAGCCGTGTGCTGTCAGTTGGGTGCTTCTGTATTGTTTTTAATTAGCCTGGGCTTTCAAGATATAAATATATATATACAGTATAAGAAATTTGGGGAGAAGCCTGATTGAAATTTATATTCACCTAGACAAATCTAATTTAGTATGTATTGTCAATATTTCCAACGACTTATTTCATAGCATATACATTACCAGCTGAATTTGATCCCTTTTATACCCAGATACGTACCTAATTCAATTCAATGTCATCCTTGAAGGTGTAATCATGTCGCCATTGTGCCCCTCCATTTCTGCCGCTTTGGTGGCCATTTTAAAATGCCCTGTGACCTTTATCCCAACAAAACATCGTGTGGGAAGTGGTAAATGACTGTAGATAGATATAAGTGTAATAAAGTAATAGGAATGTAAAGTGTGAGTGTGTATATGAATAAGAAATGACCGAATACGAGCTGCGAACTAGCGCGATTGGGAGGTTCTCATTTTCAGTTGCTTTCACTGTGTTGTTTTGTGGGAGTATGGATACATGTAAATAATGGAATAGTGTTTGTAGTGATAACATTAGACATTGGTATTCATATTACGGGCTGTGGGGAAGTTTAAATTAGAGCCTTCGTTACCCAACTTCGGAATTCTCCACAAGTCCTACGGTAGTTGATGAGTGCTAAAAAAAACATCCCAGGAGAAAGCAGAAGGTATGTGCCATGTGCAATAATAATTATAATATTCTAGGACAAATAACTGATTTTTAGCAAATATTTTTAAAAAGTCAGTCGGAGCACGAATTACCCCCAGTGGGAAGTGCCAGGACCGCTTCCCACAACCCCACGGTTTAGGGGTTAAAGGAATTTCTGAACTGAGGTTGGTCATGGTGTAGCTAAAGTTTGTATGAACTGATAGCTAAACCAATTGTCAAAACCAGCTGATTACTTCCCAACAATTGCTTGAAACTCTTGGAAAAAGAGACGTTTCAGATTATTGAGAAGATTTGCAAGTCTTTGTCTCATCTTGAACTTTGACTATTTACTTGTTGCTGAATGCTTCCTGCTTGAGTGATGACTGTGTTGCTAGTAGTAGTAGTAGTTGTTCCCTGGGCAGTCTGGCCGTTGTTTCATCTTGAACTTTGACTATTTACTTGTTGCTGAATGCTTCCTGCTTGAGTGATGACTGTGTTGCTAGTAGTAGTAGTAGTTGTTCCCTGGGCAGTCTGGCCGAACAGCCCCGAGTCCCTAAGGAGGGCCCTGGCCGAGAACCTGTGTTGCTAGTTACCAGGCCTGCATATTTCACTCAGGGTAGTACCTCCAGGGGTTGATGGTAGTCACACGTGTATTACCCGAAGCTGAATGTGATCATCTGCAGATAACCAAAATAAACTGTCATTGGATTCAGGGGTTCTTACTAAAATTTTTAAGTCATGCCATAAGATTGGTATATAGTTGTGTGTCAGCATCTGAGAACGGAATATATTTTTCTAGTTTTATAATAGGTGCACTGAAAAGCGTCTGTGAGGCAGTGCATTCATTTGTGCTTTTAGAATTTAGTCTTCTAAGCTGTCATCTTATGTTTTTGGTGAATCTTTTTATTGCAGTAATTTAGAGAATACCTTTATTGTAAAATGGTATCTGTTATAAGTATCATCATCATACTGCCTCTTTCCCACCTGCAGATGTGGGTAGGAAAAGTACAGAAGGGCAGGTAAAGGAAAGAATACAGTAGTGGGAAAATGAATCAACAGCAGTCCCAATGAAATAGGTCACGCATACATACATTTGCCATTCAGACTCTCAGAATCCTGGCTTTGTAGTGCAATGTTTCATGCAGTAGTTTATCAATGGATCATCATTATTCTTAGTTAATTTTTGAGTAGAATGGTAGTAGCCAGTTTCAAATCACCCCATTCAGAATGGGAAGGGTTTGAGCACTCTTGTCTAGAATTTCTGTCTATAGATCCATCCATTATTTATTTATTGCCAGTTGCCTTAATCGCATAAAGAGTAGCCACAAATTGCTTCCACGTCGGTTTGTCCTCTGCCAGTAGACTACCCTCCCTCCTCATGTCTTCCTCATATGTCTCCATTCCATCCTCTCATTCGTTCTGTTGTTTAGAATTTGCCAAATATTGATGCTGGGAATTGTCGTTGATATGAGGGCAGTGAGAGGACGATGTGGAGGCCTGTCCGATCATATGATTGTGGTATGCAAGATCAAGCTGAGAGGAGCGAGGTGGACCAAGAGAAAGAGGGACAGTCTGGGAGAAAAACTGAGTCGAGAAGCTGAGGATTGAAGAAATGGCAGATGAATACAGGGCCAAAGTAGGGGAGGAGTTGGAATCAGCGAATTGGAATGAAATAGATTTGGACAACTTGTAGAATGCATTTAGGGGTTGCTTAGTTAGGAATGCTAAAGTGGTGTATGATGTGGCAAGAGTAACAATGAAGAAAGGTACGGCATGATGGGACGAACAGGTTANTCATTTCTATTGAACCCTGTCCTGTATCCACTCAGCTAGCCACTTCTTCCTCTTTTCCTCCACTGCTCTCTTAACCTGTTCGTCCCATCATGCCGTACCTTTCTTCATTGTTACTCTTGCCACATCATACACCACTTTAGCATTCCTAACTAAGCAACCCCTAAATGCATTCTACAAGTTGTCCAAATCTATTTCATTCCAATTCGCTGATTCCAACTCCTCCCCTACTTTGGCCCTGTATTCATCTGCCATTTCTTCAATCCTCAGCTTCTCGACTCAGTTTTTCTCCCAGACTGTCCCTCTTTCTCTTGGTCCACCTCGCTCCTCTCAGCTTGATCTTGCATACCACAATCATATGATCGGACAGGCCTCCACATCGTCCTCTCACTGCCCTCATATCAACGACAATTCCCAGCATCAATATTTGGCAAATTCTAAACAACAGAACGAATGAGAGGATGGAATGGAGACATATGAGGAAGACATGAGGAGGGAGGGTAGTCTACTGGCAGAGGACAAACCGACGTGGAAGCAATTTGTGGCTACTCTTTATGCGATTAAGGCAACTGGCAATAAATAAATAATGGATGGATCTATAGACAGAAATTCTAGACAAGAGTGCTCAAACCCTTCCCATTCTGAATGGGGTGATTTGAAACTGGCTACTACCATTCTACTCAAAAATTAACTAAGAATAATGATGATCCATTGATAAACTACTGCATGAAACATTGCACTACAAAGCCAGGATTCTGAGAGTCTGAATGGCAAATGTATGTATGCGTGACCTATTTCATTGGGACTGCTGTTGATTCATTTTCCCACTACTGTATTCTTTCCTTTACCTGCCCTTCTGTACTTTTCCTACCCACATCTGCAGGTGGGAAAGAGGCAGTATGATGATGATACTTATAACAGATACCATTTTACAATAAAGGTATTCTCTAAATTACTGCAATAAAAAGATTCACCAAAAACATAAGATGACAGCTTAGAAGACTAAATTCTAAAAGCACAAATGAATGCACTGCCTCACAGACGCTTTTCAGTGCACCTATTATAAAACTAGAAAAATATATTCCGTTCTCAGATGCTGACACACAACTATATACCAATCTTATGGCATGACTTAAAAATTTTAGTAAGAACCCCTGAATCCAATGACAGTTTATTTTGGTTATCTGCAGATGATCACATTCAGCTTCGGGTAATACACGTGTGACTACCATCAACCCCTGGAGGTACTACCCTGAGTGAAATATGCAGGCCTGGTAACTAGCAACACAGGTTCTCGGCCAGGGCCCTCCTTAGGGACTCGGGGCTGTTCGGCCAGACTGCCCAGGGAACAACTACTACTACTACTAGCAACACAGTCATCACTCAAGCAGGAAGCATTCAGCAACAAGTAAATAGTCAAAGTTCAAGATGAAACAACGGCCAGACTGCCCAGGGAACAACTACTACTACTACTAGCAACACAGTCATCACTCAAGCAGGAAGCATTCAGCAACAAGTAAATAGTCAAAGTTCAAGATGAGACAAAGACTTGCAAATCTTCTCAATAATCTGAAACGTCTCTTTTTCCAAGAGTTTCAAGCAATTGTTGGGAAGTAATCAGCTGGTTTTGACAATTGGTTTAGCTATCAGTTCATACAAACTTTAGCTACACCATGACCAACCTCAGTTCAGAAATTCCTTTAACCCCTAAACCGTGGGGTTGTGGGAAGCGGTCCTGGCACTTCCCACTGGGGGTAATTCGTGCTCCGACTGACTTTTTAAAAATATTTGCTAAAAATCAGTTATTTGTCCTAGAATATTATAATTATTATTGCACATGGCACATACCTTCTGCTTTCTCCTGGGATGTTTTTTTTAGCACTCATCAACTACCGTAGGACTTGTGGAGAATTCCGAAGTTGGGTAACGAAGGCTCTAATTTAAACTTCCCCACAGCCCGTAATATGAATACCAATGTCTAATGTTATCACTACAAACACTATTCCATTATTTACATGTATCCATACTCCCACAAAACAACACAGTGAAAGCAACTGAAAATGAGAACCTCCCAATCGCGCTAGTTCGCAGCTCGTATTCGGTCATTTCTTATTCATATACACACTCACACTTTACATTCCTATTACTTTATTACACTTATATCTATCTACAGTCATTTACCACTTCCCACACGATGTTTTGTTGGGATAAAGGTCACAGGGCATTTTAAAATGGCCACCAAAGCGGCAGAAATGGAGGGGCACAATGGCGACATGATTACACCTTCAAGGATGACATTGAATTGAATTAGGTACGTATCTGGGTATAAAAGGGATCAAATTCAGCTGGTAATGTATATGCTATGAAATAAGTCGTTGGAAATATTGACAATACATACTAAATTAGATTTGTCTAGGTGAATATAAATTTCAATCAGGCTTCTCCCCAAATTTCTTATACTGTATATATATATTTATATCTTGAAAGCCCAGGCTAATTAAAAACAATACAGAAGCACCCAACTGACAGCACACGGCTTGAGCCACTGCCACCGAGCGTCACGAAAGTGACGGCACACGGCTTGAGCCATTGCCACCGAGCATCACGAAAGTGACGGCCCGCGGTTAAGGAGGCATGACATCATTCAACTGACTGATAGGAAGAGATCAACCCCAACACTACAAATGGTCTCCTCAAATTAAAACAATCATATGGAAGTAGCAACAATAAACTCTGAGTGCCATTGAACAGAAGAGGTTAACATTTTAGAATTACCAAGACAATGAAAGGTTAACAAACATAGTATTATTCTATTTTTCTTAAAAGATTTTTAAATACAATAAAGGCAAGTTCTGATTATGAAAAATTAGCTAATACCAGACATTTTTACCACTAACTGTTATTATCAGTCTCAACTAATTAACTTAATAATACAACCTGAAGATTATACTGCAATGGGGATAAGGAAATTCTGTAAAAACAAAAGGATAATTTAATAAATCTCCCTATATCTTAAATCAAAATTTCATATTGGGTTCTTTTACGGTAGTTTTTGAGAAACAGTAAATCCATCGGTGCAATCTTAAACTACGTCCATGACTTGCCTCAAGTTACGATCCTCTGCAAAAAGAGAATGGGAAAAGTTACCAAACAAGTACCTGGTAATTCTAATTCATATATATATATATATATATATATATATATATATATATATATATATATATATATATAAAGTCATTCATCATCCAATCCTATGTTGTCCCATGAGGAGCACAGGAGCCTGGGGCTAGGCAAGTTGGTCCTGACATTTATGAGAGTGACCTGCCTCACTCATCCCTGAGTGACATTATGTGTGCAATAAACCCCGACCACCCCTTGGATGTAAACCTGCACCAGCTCAATCTGACTGGAGCGTCTTAATTACTCATTAATCTACCATGCGTCATAACTTGGTTATATGGTTATCACCCAGCATAGTAAATAGTTTCTTGGTGTACAGAAAACCACTTAGCTTGTCACTCAGTGTAGAGTCACCCACAGGCAGAACGAAGAGTAAAGATTGAGGGAATGAAAGACAGAAGTGGAAGTGTACAGTTACCCATAGGCAGAAGGAAAAGGAAAGAATGAAGGAAATAATGACAGAAGAGGAAGGCATGAAGGAAGAGGGGAAAGGGCAGTAATTGATAGGTAATATGCTGTATTGACAGTTATATCCTGTATTACCTTCATTACATTTACTGATACGTAATACGGTATGTTGTGTTTATATATCCTGTATAATCTTCATTACACAAATAAGCAAGTCATTCATCAGGGTAAGAGACATCACATCAACTCTCCTACATGACGTTATCTGTTATGACTAGCACACCATACAGACGTGTGAACAATGTGATATTTGATGTGATATCACCAATCATAGCCCACTGATTAAAATAATCACTTGACCTAAACACATAATAATGAATTGTGCAATATCACAAATATGAAACGCTAACTTAACATATGCAAACAGGTAGTGCACTAATGTTATTAAACAGCATTTACTGTTTCCTAGATAATACTGTAATGTCAACTTTACTTTCTAGTGCATCTATATTTATAATTTGTATTATCGTCGTAGTATGTGCATTAACCTACATCCCAATACCTCAGCCATCCCAATTAATTCACCTGTAATATAAGATGCAGCAACATTCCAAGTGAGGTGTAGAATGGAAGGGAACACACACGTGGGTTGGGCCAAAGAGTCGGGCAACCCAAGTTTTTTTTTTTGGGGGGGGGGAGAAGGTGCAATCAGCAGGGTAATATGTGACAGCATACCATGTTTGTAAGAATTAAATGGGAGTTTACATCTAACTTCATTTCACGATAACAAAAACCATACATTTCATAAAAATAAGTGGTAGGTGGTGGCGGCCATCATCCACTCACTTGATGTAGTGCTGCCTACTTCTTCCTTAGCCTTTATCATTCTTTTTCTGTGCCTGCCCTCCTCTCTTCCTATTTCTCCCATCTTTCCTGTCACTTCTTATTGCTTTTTTTTCCTTTGCAGGTGGCTTTACATTGAATGACAAGACAAATGGTTTCCTGTAAGCCAAGAAACCATTTACAATGCTGGGTGGTAACCATATAACCAAACCATACGTGCTCCCTACATGTCAACAAGTGGGTTGGTGGAGGGTTAATGCCCCTCCCTGTAAAACAAATAACTCAAAGTCAAATGGCCATCCCTTACGGGATTATGGCGTCTGGCAATAGATAGATAAAATGTTAGAATAGTCATACGACTCTGAGTCGAGGCAAGCTTATAATGTTGCTGTGACATTTCACCTAAACCCACCCCTCCCCTTCCCCTCTAACAAGCCATCCTCCCCCTCACTCACCAGTCTCCTCACTCCAACCCCCAACCTGGGTGGCCCCCGTATGGTATGATCTTTACTGGGTGATTTGGGTTCACGCTTCATGGTTCAGAGTGAGGACGGTGAGGCGTCAACACATTTGTCTAGACCATGGGTGTACATGCAATGATGTAAAGATTGGGTGTTTACTGGTTTTCAATGTTTATTTTTCATGGTTTTCTAGGGGTTTAGCATTACTTTGAATATTCCTATGTGTGCTTAGATGTCTAAATATGACAGACTGACCTGAAAACAGTGGCAAAATTAGGAGGGGTACTGTATATACAGCACTGTATAGGTAGGGTGTTTTCTGGTTTTCATCATCATCACCAACTGGACCTCCTTTCCCACCCAGGGGAAGGTTGAGGAGTTTCAATGTCCAGACACCCCCAATCCAATGGGCCATGCTTCCATTCACTAATCACTCAAGCCCCTGGAATCCTGGCTCTATCAGATACGCCAAAAACATTCACCATGTTCTGTAGCTTCACGTAAACATATACGATAGAGTCAATCCGGAAGCCGCAATGTTAAAAAGGGGTGCCAAATCCCTAATCATGCACTTCTCCTCACAACATTCATCCAGCCAGCTTGATTTCTTGTCAGTTTCCTAGCCTCACCAACTTCCAAACCTCTCTTCTTTACACACTCATCCACCCGATCTCTCCACCTTCTCCTTGGCCTACCTCGCTGCCTCCTTCAAATTCTCTCAGATATACCTTTTTCACCACTCTATTGTTATCCATTCTCTCCATATGATCATACCATCTCAGTACACTCTCTTCAATTCTGGTGTCCACCGACTTCCTCACTCTACATCTTTCACGAATAACATTATTTCGTATCCTATCCACCCTCTGTATTCCACATACATTCCTCACCAGTCCCATCTCCACTGCTCTTGCTGGGGACTTTTCATTTTCATGCCACACCATAGTCTCACATCCATCTGTTAAAGTTCACTCCACTAAAAACCATCATATCCACAAATAATTTCCCACGATATTTTCATAAAAAATGCCAATAGCCACATACAGTATGCACACCACTTCTTTAATCTGATCAGTACCGGTATGTCTAATGCCCTATCCTCATTAAAATTTACAATTGTTTAGCCTGACTGTCTGAAACAGGAATTGCCATTTAAACAGCTGATCCAACATTCACACATGTCGATGCTTAATCACTGATGTGATTAGCCAAGTGTAGAAAATGGGGAAACCAACAAGGAGAGGGTTTGTGCCATGAAAAAGAGAGGGGGACCAAGGATGAGTGGAGGGACAAGGTGGAGATTCTGTATGTGTCGATGACTTGGTGTTGACTGCAGAGAATCAAAGGGAGGTGGAGGAAAGATTTTTGAAAGGAAGAGACGGAATGGGTCACAACAGTTTGAGAGTAAATGCAGATAAAAACAAATGATGGATGACATCTAGGGCTGGTGGCAGTGCTGTCAAGGCAGAGTGTCTGTGGCCATGGCCAAGTGCAGTTTGCCTCAAGGGTGTGGGAGGAAACTCTATCTCTGGGGGAGGAGGTGGCTGAATCAGCAGAGAGGCGGCCTGCAGTCCTAATGGACACGGGATCGAATCCTGGCTGGGGCAGTGAACAGTTTAAGGATTTGAATTTCATAAAAAGCACACTTTACTGCTCTACCAAAAGACCCGCCGACATGTAAAAAAAAATACCCCCACTAATACCACTACACCAGTCCTGTATACAACAGCCCTAGCATGTATTCAATATGGACAGTGGGTGTTAGCACCGAAGTGGTGGTATGTGGAGGTGTGTAGGAGGACTACTGGGCCTTGGGATAGGCTCTGAAGCCTCTGCCCAGAGTCAGACACATTAAAAAAAAAATCTTGAGCAGTGTTTGTTATAAGTGGATGCATAAGAGATGCAGTGTTATTAGAGGTACACTACAAAATTATGCTGAGCTTGAAGCAGGCCCTGAAGCCTTTGCCCAGAGTCAGACACATTAAAAAAAATCTTCTGCAGTGTTTGTGATGTGGTTCCATAGGAGATGAAGTAGTACCGTATTAGAGGTACACTGCAAAACTACAGTAGGTGCGGAAAGTGTTGACGCCATCTTAAAAAAAGAAAACATTCTTGTGGTTAGCAGGGAGAAACATATAAATTAACACTCACCATTGAATTTAGTATTTACTGGCATTCCCCTTCACCTTTATTATCTTCTTAAGGTGTCTGGGGAGACTGATGGCGTAGTTTTGCAGAACAGACAGACTAAAACTGCTCCATAGCTGCTTGACTGCAGCCTCAAGTTTAGGCAAAGATGATGTGTCCATACTACGCAGCTGCCGCTTCATGTGCGCCCATAAATTCTCAATGGGATTGATATCTGGGCTGTTTCCGGGCCAATCTCAAATAAAGGGAACCTCACAGTCTGTTAGCCACTGTTTCACTGACTTTGCAACATGTGCAGGGGCAGAATCTTGCATAAATACTCTTGCCTTGGTTTTATCAAAAGAGTCACTTAAAACATCACATAAGAGCTCCAAATAATTGTTCTGGTTCACTTTTTCATTTGCAGGTAGAATTACCAACCTACCAACACCATAATATGTAAAGCAGCCCCAAGCCATGAGTGAGGCTGGGTATTTAACAAACTTGGAAGTGTACTTAGGATCCAGGGGGTCACTGCCTGGTTTGCGGTACACTCGTGATGAAGGGGTACCAGTGACAGTAAATGTTGACTCATCACTCCAAAGCACAGTTTTCCATTGCTCCTCACTCCAGGCAAGATATTTCTTACAAAAATTTACTCTCTTTTTCTTCTGAAGTGCAGTTAGCAGTGGTTTGTTACGAGCACAAAAACTCCTGTAGCCCAGATTGTCATGCAACAGCTGCTGCACACTTCTGACAGACACATCTGCCAGCAACTGTGGGTTCTTTTCTTTTAAATCCCATGCTAACTTGCCTTGAGATCAGCTGACGGGTCCTGAAGGTTGTCTTACGAGGTCTCACAGGCTTGGGAAGTGGAGTGGGAGGAATGGCCTCCCCACTGTCCTTGAACTGCTTCACCAGTCTCTGCACTGTCCTCAGTCTAACACCATCTGATTTGCAATAAATGGGAGTTTGTGGCCAGCTTTGTATAAAGTAATCACTTCCACACGTTTGTCCTTGCTTGTGGTTACTTTAGGCATGATGAGAATGTGGTAGGTAACCAAATAAGTGTGTTATTTGAGTCAAAACATGCCCTCGTGGTGCATCACACACAGAGACAATCCTCCTCCTGTGGCTGCCCAAACATTACTGAGCCTGCTTCTGTGGTGCCAAACCTATCAAGCAGGGTTGCCAGCTCCCGTTGAAAAAGCATCAGCTCATTTCGCATCACAGGGGAGGGGAGTATTGACCCTACTTCACTTAACACTAAAAAGAATGACGTCGGCAAAAAAACGTCAATACTTTCCGCGCCTACTGTATGCTGACTGCATGTGTGCAGTGTGTCAGAGAAAGCATGTAGACTGTTAGGCATGAAATGACTGATCTTGCTGGACAGTCCCTCCAATATGTGAGGCTTTGTTATTTGGGGGATATGTTATGTGCTGGAGGTGGGGCTGGTGCTATCTCTGTGGCTATGGTATGGGGTGGTTTGAGGAAGTTTAGTCAACTGTTGTCCTTCCTAACACAGAGGGCTCTTCCTCATTTCTATCTACACACGTCACTCACTTTTAATACAGTGTAAGCATCAAAATATTCTTAATGTCTGTATTTCCTGTTGACAATAAAATGCTTACATAAATATGCATGCAGGCAGCATCAGCTTGTCTCCTTTGTGTAATGTAAGAAGCTAATCACCCTGCTTTCACCTCTACTCATTTCCATTTATGTATCTCACTTTTAAAAATGCCTGTAGCTCCTGTGGAAAGTATCAATTTACTGGCACTCCATTTGCATCTCATTTTTTTCTTACTCTCTTCCCCCTACAAGGTATAGTGTGTCTTGGTTTAAAATCTAATATACACTTGATGACAAACATCTTGAAACAATGAGGAAAACTGGTATTGTTTCACTCATAACTTCCCTGTATGGGAGTATAAAAGAGGAATCATGAGTTCGTGTAGCTACTTACGTAGCATGGAACGCAAGGATGAGCGGTCTGAAGGTAAACAAACCTTCTGAAACTGACAGTCCACAGATTAACATTGAAAAACAAAGATACTCCAAGCCCTGCTAATAAATTTTACATTTTCTCAGTCTTCCCACAAAATATAGGTACAGTAGTTAAACATGCAGTATAATAGGTATAATTTTTCATACCATGATATAAAATGGGCATGGTAACAAGCACAACTATACTGAAAGTGTACTGTACTACCAAACAAGTGATGTAGTATGTTTGAAACTGGAGTCATGAGGGGTGGAAATAAACCTACAGAAATATTCTGTGTTCTACTTATGATAACCCAATTTCCTCCAAGTTGTTAATACTTTCATCCATAATTTCATTTCTGTCTGAACTTTCACTCAAAATATGGCACCCTTACGAACATGGAGCCAAATGTATTGTACTATCACTCAAAAGAGTATCTTTACACACATGAAAACAGGACTCCACAATAAGTAGAGCAACTGCAGCAGCATCAGTATTCCATATTTCCTTGTCTGTTATCAAAATGACTCATGTCACTTTAGCAAAGATGCTTTTAGAGTGATAGTACATGCTTATTAGCAAATATGGATAAGAAATACTGTTAATAATGTCCTATCGCAAACCTGATGATCTAGTTTGTTCAGAAACAATACCCTGTACTGGGTATTTAGACTATGAAATCTGACAACTATGACAAACTGATACTAGCAATGAAATTTACAAATAAAAACAGGCACTGGTATAAACTATTAGAAGGAAAAGTATCTCAACAATACTGGTACTTGGCTTAGAAGGATCAAAAATTTACATTACTTGACAATACAGTATAGTACTACAAAGTTCTATCAGGGTGTCTACTACAGTACTTACACAATGATGTTGTTGATGGGGATATGAATGAGTTTCACAAAGAATCCAATGAAGCCCATGATTGCAAAGCCAATTGCAGTTGCCATAGAAATCTTCTGAAACTCCTTGCGATCAGGCTTAGTGCAGCGCTTAACCAGACGCATGGAGTCCTTGCTGAATTGCCGGGCTGGTTCCACTAGCATCATAACCTGATCCATGGTGCTGTGGAAAAACAGTATTGATTACTTTTCCTGAATAATGAGAGAGAGAGAGAGAGAGAGAGAGAGAGAGAGAGAGAGAGAGAGAGAGAGAGAGAATGGAAAGGGAGTAACAAGCTTTGCCTATCCCTTGAGATACATTATAAGCTGCTTAAAAATGAATGTTGCCAAAAACTACTTTTCCATAATGTGGCATGACAGCTACCCTCAAATGGCATGTGGCAATGCTGTATATAATTAAAATATAAGAAATTTTTTCCAAAATGCAAGACATCAATCTGATGTCATCAGTTACAATACATGGCTGATCCTCCATACTGAAGCTAGTGAGCAGCAAGCCTCAGTTTGCACTCTAGACTGATATGGGTTATGTCCTGTGGTCAGGGCCAGACTTAGGCATGAGGGCCCCACAGTCTGAAGGGGCCTCTCAAAATGATTTTTTTCTTTTCTGTTATGCTTTCATAATTAATACATACTTACTTATTTAACCTACTTAACCCACTATTGGGATCTTGGAGACATTCTTGTCAAGTTCAGTTGTCACACAACCTTTTCTCTGCAAACAATTGCAAAATATGGCCTCTACAGCTTTCCTTAGCTTAAGGGCCTCCCCATGTCTGAATCTGGCCCTGCCTATTTGTGTGTGTGTGTGTGTGTGTGTGTGTGTGTGTCCCACTCTGTGCACATGCGTCACACCCCGCTCCCCCTGCCCAGTGGT